>OZ010672.1:74619011-74869628 GCA_963932185.1 Troglohyphantes excavatus | reverse complement strand
AAAGTCGTCCAGAACATCCGAAAAAATGAACGCTGTGTGTACGGGGCTGGTGCACAATAAATATGACCGGGGTCCCAGTTCAGGTGTTTCCCCGCCATCTGGTTCTAAAATAACGGGGCATCGTTCCCGGGTCTTTCCTTCGAGATGGATAGCCGAGAGCCCACTGTGCAGCTCTAGTGCGACCGTAATTCAACCAACCGAACGCCGATAACCTATCATCGTCGTCTTAGAATGAAAACGAACCCTAAATTTAGCAGCCAGCCGAAAGAGAAAGTTGCTTGGCGACGAAACCCACTTTTTGTTTTTAAACAATTCTACGTTAAGAAGGGAATGGCTTGGATTTGGTCGCAAAGCAGCTCTTTCTACGGCTGCTAGATTTGTGGCTGAAAGATACATACATTCTAAGCCGATATTACGAATATTGTTAGGACAATACATTGAATGCGTTGCTGTCCTCGTCATCTGACCAGGGTTCAAAAATAACGAGGCATCGTGTCTTTCCTTCGAGACGGATAGCCAAGAGCCCACTGTGCAGCTCTAGTGCGACAGTTATTCAACCACACCAAACCCAACGGACGCCTGTGCAACAATTAAAAAACTAATTTAACAGACAGCATTGTTTGTTGCATCTTCTTAACTTAATACAGTGTTGTAAAGTTCCTAACGCACGGCATTGTTGTGCTTCTTTCCCTTATGGTGTTGATATCATTGTTTTGCTATAACAATAGCATTCCAATGTGCCGCATGCAGCAGCACGGTTCATTTAACCCAGCTGTTAGCAATTGCTGCTGGTGTTTGCTCGCACGCGAAAGGGGCGCAAAGCGGCAGGTCCGCGAGGCACTGCCCTATCCAGGTCGCACGCAACGCGGGCGACATGGACTCGGCTCGAGTGCCCGCGACGGAGCCGCTTTAGCGCCCCTTTCGCGAGCGAGCAAACCATTACATTACTTACACTTCTCCTGAGAAATGGGGGGAAAAAAAATGAAAAATTGGGCGGGGAGGTGGGGCAAAGAAAAATCTGCGATGGGGGTGGAGAAAAGTAGTGGGAGGTGGGCGGGGGCCGAGAGAGAGGATTGAATAGGGGCAAAAACAACCTCTCTCGTAATATATAGTCCCACCCACCCATGCAGAGAAAGCCCAAGACAAACGTAAGGGTTTCCCTATGTATTATGCCCCAATGCGACCAGTCGTTTGCGAACTACTCGTTAATGAATGCCATACAATTACAGAGACTGGAAGCATTTTATATGGACTTAGCGAGAAGATCTCATTGCTCATAGCCACACTTACATATTCACAATCGGTTATAGGCAGTAGAGCAATGAAACCTTCAAATGCCAACTGATTTTCCAAATATTCCCATTAGAAATTCGCAAGAAGACAAGTGGCTGAAGGAGGTCTTGCCGAAGGCCATCACCCCTGTTGCTTCCCAGTAAAGGGACAGAAGCTGGTACCCCTGGTAGGGACTTGCCGACAGAAAACACTTGCTTCGATTTCGGAAAAAATTTAGCCGAAACTAAATGCATGCTCCTACTTGAATGCCAAATATTTCCCCCTCCGCGGCCGAGCGGTTAAAGGGGTCAGCTGGGAATCCGAAGATTCCTGGTTCGATCCTAGGCGATGGACTTGAAAACGAAAAGTGAAAATAAGTAGTGATCTCGTGATCGGAGGGTTGGTTGCCAGCTCCGCCACAAAATACTAGAAAAGTCGTCCAGAACATCCGAAAAAATGAACGCTGTGTGTACGGGGCTGGTGCACAATAAATATGACCGGGGTCCCAGTTCAGGTGTTTCCCCGCCATCTGGTTCTAAAATAACGGGGCATCGTTCCCGGGTCTTTCCTTCGAGATGGATAGCCGAGAGCCCACTGTGCAGCTCTAGTGCGACCGTAATTCAACCAACCGAACGCCGATAACCTATCATCGTCGTCTTAGAATGAAAACGAACCCTAAATTTAGCAGCCAGCCGAAAGAGAAAGTTGCTTGGCGACGAAACCACTTTTTGTTTTTAAACAATTCTACGTTAAGAAGGGAATGGCTTGGATTTGGTCGCAAAGCAGCTCTTTCTACGGCTGCTAGATTTGTGGCTGAAAGATACATACATTCTAAGCCGATATTACGAATATTGTTAGGACAATACATTGAATGCGTTGCTGTCCTCGTCATCTGACCAGGGTTCAAAAATAACGAGGCATCGTGTCTTTCCTTCGAGACGGATAGCCAAGAGCCCACTGTGCAGCTCTAGTGCGACAGTTATTCAACCACACCAAACCCAACGGACGCCTGTGCAACAATTAAAAAACTAATTTAACAGACAGCATTGTTTGTTGCATCTTCTTAACTTAATACAGTGTTGTAAAGTTCCTAACGCACGGCATTGTTGTGCTTCTTTCCCTTATGGTGTTGATATCATTGTTTTGCTATAACAATAGCATTCCAATGTGCCGCATGCAGCAGCACGGTTCATTTAACCCAGCTGTTAGCAATTGCTGCTGGTGTTTGCTCGCACGCGAAAGGGGCGCAAAGCGGCAGGTCCGCGAGGCACTGCCCTATCCAGGTCGCACGCAACGCGGGCGACATGGACTCGGCTCGAGTGCCCGCGACGGAGCCGCTTTAGCGCCCCTTTCGCGAGCGAGCAAACCATTACATTACTTACACTTCTCCTGAGAAATGGGGGGAAAAAAAATGAAAAATTGGGCGGGGAGGTGGGGCAAAGAAAAATCTGCGATGGGGGTGGAGAAAAGTAGTGGGAGGTGGGGCGGGGGCCGAGAGAGAGGATTGAATAGGGGCAAAAACAACCTCTCTCGTAATATATAGTCCCACCCACCCATGCAGAGAAAGCCCAAGACAAACGTAAGGGTTTCCCTATGTATTATGCCCCAATGCGACCAGTCGTTTGCGAACTACTCGTTAATGAATGCCATACAATTACAGAGACTGGAAGCATTTTATATGGACTTAGCGAGAAGATCTCATTGCTCATAGCCACACTTACATATTCACAATCGGTTATAGGCAGTAGAGCAATGAAACCTTCAAATGCCAACTGATTTTCCAAATATTCCCATTAGAAATTCGCAAGAAGACAAGTGGCTGAAGGAGGTCTTGCCGAAGGCCATCACCCCTGTTGCTTCCCAGTAAAGGGACAGAAGCTGGTACCCCTGGTAGGGACTTGCCGACAGAAAACACTTGCTTCGATTTCGGAAAAAATTTAGCCGAAACTAAATGCATGCTCCTACTTGAATGCCAAATATTTCCCCCTCCGCGGCCGAGCGGTTAAAGGGGTCAGCTGGGAATCCGAAGATTCCTGGTTCGATCCTAGGCGATGGACTTGAAAACGAAAAGTGAAAATAAGTAGTGATCTCGTGATCGGAGGGTTGGTTGCCAGCTCCGCCACAAAATACTAGAAAAGTCGTCCAGAACATCCGAAAAAATGAACGCTGTGTGTACGGGGCTGGTGCACAATAAATATGACCGGGGTCCCAGTTCAGGTGTTTCCCCGCCATCTGGTTCTAAAATAACGGGGCATCGTTCCCGGGTCTTTCCTTCGAGATGGATAGCCGAGAGCCCACTGTGCAGCTCTAGTGCGACCGTAATTCAACCAACCGAACGCCGATAACCTATCATCGTCGTCTTAGAATGAAAACGAACCCTAAATTTAGCAGCCAGCCGAAAGAGAAAGTTGCTTGGCGACGAAACCCACTTTTTGTTTTTAAACAATTCTACGTTAAGAAGGGAATGGCTTGGATTTGGTCGCAAAGCAGCTCTTTCTACGGCTGCTAGATTTGTGGCTGAAAGATACATACATTCTAAGCCGATATTACGAATATTGTTAGGACAATACATTGAATGCGTTGCTGTCCTCGTCATCTGACCAGGGTTCAAAAATAACGAGGCATCGTGTCTTTCCTTCGAGACGGATAGCCAAGAGCCCACTGTGCAGCTCTAGTGCGACAGTTATTCAACCACACCAAACCCAACGGACGCCTGTGCAACAATTAAAAAACTAATTTAACAGACAGCATTGTTTGTTGCATCTTCTTAACTTAATACAGTGTTGTAAAGTTCCTAACGCACGGCATTGTTGTGCTTCTTTCCCTTATGGTGTTGATATCATTGTTTTGCTATAACAATAGCATTCCAATGTGCCGCATGCAGCAGCACGGTTCATTTAACCCAGCTGTTAGCAATTGCTGCTGGTGTTTGCTCGCACGCGAAAGGGGCGCAAAGCGGCAGGTCCGCGAGGCACTGCCCTATCCAGGTCGCACGCAACGCGGGCGACATGGACTCGGCTCGAGTGCCCGCGACGGAGCCGCTTTAGCGCCCCTTTCGCGAGCGAGCAAACCATTACATTACTTACACTTCTCCTGAGAAATGGGGGGAAAAAAAATGAAAAATTGGGCGGGGAGGTGGGGCAAAGAAAAATCTGCGATGGGGGTGGAGAAAAGTAGTGGGAGGTGGGGCGGGGGCCGAGAGAGAGGATTGAATAGGGGCAAAAACAACCTCTCTCGTAATATATAGTCCCACCCACCCATGCAGAGAAAGCCCAAGACAAACGTAAGGGTTTCCCTATGTATTATGCCCCAATGCGACCAGTCGTTTGCGAACTACTCGTTAATGAATGCCATACAATTACAGAGACTGGAAGCATTTTATATGGACTTAGCGAGAAGATCTCATTGCTCATAGCCACACTTACATATTCACAATCGGTTATAGGCAGTAGAGCAATGAAACCTTCAAATGCCAACTGATTTTCCAAATATTCCCATTAGAAATTCGCAAGAAGACAAGTGGCTGAAGGAGGTCTTGCCGAAGGCCATCACCCCTGTTGCTTCCCAGTAAAGGGACAGAAGCTGGTACCCCTGGTAGGGACTTGCCGACAGAAAACACTTGCTTCGATTTCGGAAAAAATTTAGCCGAAACTAAATGCATGCTCCTACTTGAATGCCAAATATTTCCCCCTCCGCGGCCGAGCGGTTAAAGGGGTCAGCTGGGAATCCGAAGATTCCTGGTTCGATCCTAGGCGATGGACTTGAAAACGAAAAGTGAAAATAAGTAGTGATCTCGTGATCGGAGGGTTGGTTGCCAGCTCCGCCACAAAATACTAGAAAAGTCGTCCAGAACATCCGAAAAAATGAACGCTGTGTGTACGGGGCTGGTGCACAATAAATATGACCGGGGTCCCAGTTCAGGTGTTTCCCCGCCATCTGGTTCTAAAATAACGGGGCATCGTTCCCGGGTCTTTCCTTCGAGATGGATAGCCGAGAGCCCACTGTGCAGCTCTAGTGCGACCGTAATTCAACCAACCGAACGCCGATAACCTATCATCGTCGTCTTAGAATGAAAACGAACCCTAAATTTAGCAGCCAGCCGAAAGAGAAAGTTGCTTGGCGACGAAACCCACTTTTTGTTTTTAAACAATTCTACGTTAAGAAGGGAATGGCTTGGATTTGGTCGCAAAGCAGCTCTTTCTACGGCTGCTAGATTTGTGGCTGAAAGATACATACATTCTAAGCCGATATTACGAATATTGTTAGGACAATACATTGAATGCGTTGCTGTCCTCGTCATCTGACCAGGGTTCAAAAATAACGAGGCATCGTGTCTTTCCTTCGAGACGGATAGCCAAGAGCCCACTGTGCAGCTCTAGTGCGACAGTTATTCAACCACACCAAACCCAACGGACGCCTGTGCAACAATTAAAAAACTAATTTAACAGACAGCATTGTTTGTTGCATCTTCTTAACTTAATACAGTGTTGTAAAGTTCCTAACGCACGGCATTGTTGTGCTTCTTTCCCTTATGGTGTTGATATCATTGTTTTGCTATAACAATAGCATTCCAATGTGCCGCATGCAGCAGCACGGTTCATTTAACCCAGCTGTTAGCAATTGCTGCTGGTGTTTGCTCGCACGCGAAAGGGGCGCAAAGCGGCAGGTCCGCGAGGCACTGCCCTATCCAGGTCGCACGCAACGCGGGCGACATGGACTCGGCTCGAGTGCCCGCGACGGAGCCGCTTTAGCGCCCCTTTCGCGAGCGAGCAAACCATTACATTACTTACACTTCTCCTGAGAAATGGGGGGAAAAAAATGAAAAATTGGGCGGGGAGGTGGGGCAAAGAAAAATCTGCGATGGGGGTGGAGAAAAGTAGTGGGAGGTGGGGCGGGGGCCGAGAGAGAGGATTGAATAGGGGCAAAAACAACCTCTCTCGTAATATATAGTCCCACCCACCCATGCAGAGAAAGCCCAAGACAAACGTAAGGGTTTCCCTATGTATTATGCCCCAATGCGACCAGTCGTTTGCGAACTACTCGTTAATGAATGCCATACAATTACAGAGACTGGAAGCATTTTATATGGACTTAGCGAGAAGATCTCATTGCTCATAGCCACACTTACATATTCACAATCGGTTATAGGCAGTAGAGCAATGAAACCTTCAAATGCCAACTGATTTTCCAAATATTCCCATTAGAAATTCGCAAGAAGACAAGTGGCTGAAGGAGGTCTTGCCGAAGGCCATCACCCCTGTTGCTTCCCAGTAAAGGGACAGAAGCTGGTACCCCTGGTAGGGACTTGCCGACAGAAAACACTTGCTTCGATTTCGGAAAAAATTTAGCCGAAACTAAATGCATGCTCCTACTTGAATGCCAAATATTTCCCCCTCCGCGGCCGAGCGGTTAAAGGGGTCAGCTGGGAATCCGAAGATTCCTGGTTCGATCCTAGGCGATGGACTTGAAAACGAAAAGTGAAAATAAGTAGTGATCTCGTGATCGGAGGGTTGGTTGCCAGCTCCGCCACAAAATACTAGAAAAGTCGTCCAGAACATCCGAAAAAATGAACGCTGTGTGTACGGGGCTGGTGCACAATAAATATGACCGGGGTCCCAGTTCAGGTGTTTCCCCGCCATCTGGTTCTAAAATAACGGGGCATCGTTCCCGGGTCTTTCCTTCGAGATGGATAGCCGAGAGCCCACTGTGCAGCTCTAGTGCGACCGTAATTCAACCAACCGAACGCCGATAACCTATCATCGTCGTCTTAGAATGAAAACGAACCCTAAATTTAGCAGCCAGCCGAAAGAGAAAGTTGCTTGGCGACGAAACCCACTTTTTGTTTTTAAACAATTCTACGTTAAGAAGGGAATGGCTTGGATTTGGTCGCAAAGCAGCTCTTTCTACGGCTGCTAGATTTGTGGCTGAAAGATACATACATTCTAAGCCGATATTACGAATATTGTTAGGACAATACATTGAATGCGTTGCTGTCCTCGTCATCTGACCAGGGTTCAAAAATAACGAGGCATCGTGTCTTTCCTTCGAGACGGATAGCCAAGAGCCCACTGTGCAGCTCTAGTGCGACAGTTATTCAACCACACCAAACCCAACGGACGCCTGTGCAACAATTAAAAAACTAATTTAACAGACAGCATTGTTTGTTGCATCTTCTTAACTTAATACAGTGTTGTAAAGTTCCTAACGCACGGCATTGTTGTGCTTCTTTCCCTTATGGTGTTGATATCATTGTTTTGCTATAACAATAGCATTCCAATGTGCCGCATGCAGCAGCACGGTTCATTTAACCCAGCTGTTAGCAATTGCTGCTGGTGTTTGCTCGCACGCGAAAGGGGCGCAAAGCGGCAGGTCCGCGAGGCACTGCCCTATCCAGGTCGCACGCAACGCGGGCGACATGGACTCGGCTCGAGTGCCCGCGACGGAGCCGCTTTAGCGCCCCTTTCGCGAGCGAGCAAACCATTACATTACTTACACTTCTCCTGAGAAATGGGGGGAAAAAAAATGAAAAATTGGGCGGGGAGGTGGGGCAAAGAAAAATCTGCGATGGGGGTGGAGAAAAGTAGTGGGAGGTGGGGCGGGGGCCGAGAGAGAGGATTGAATAGGGGCAAAAACAACCTCTCTCGTAATATATAGTCCCACCCACCCATGCAGAGAAAGCCCAAGACAAACGTAAGGGTTTCCCTATGTATTATGCCCCAATGCGACCAGTCGTTTGCGAACTACTCGTTAATGAATGCCATACAATTACAGAGACTGGAAGCATTTTATATGGACTTAGCGAGAAGATCTCATTGCTCATAGCCACACTTACATATTCACAATCGGTTATAGGCAGTAGAGCAATGAAACCTTCAAATGCCAACTGATTTTCCAAATATTCCCATTAGAAATTCGCAAGAAGACAAGTGGCTGAAGGAGGTCTTGCCGAAGGCCATCACCCCTGTTGCTTCCCAGTAAAGGGACAGAAGCTGGTACCCCTGGTAGGGACTTGCCGACAGAAAACACTTGCTTCGATTTCGGAAAAAATTTAGCCGAAACTAAATGCATGCTCCTACTTGAATGCCAAATATTTCCCCCTCCGCGGCCGAGCGGTTAAAGGGGTCAGCTGGGAATCCGAAGATTCCTGGTTCGATCCTAGGCGATGGACTTGAAAACGAAAAGTGAAAATAAGTAGTGATCTCGTGATCGGAGGGTTGGTTGCCAGCTCCGCCACAAAATACTAGAAAAGTCGTCCAGAACATCCGAAAAAATGAACGCTGTGTGTACGGGGCTGGTGCACAATAAATATGACCGGGGTCCCAGTTCAGGTGTTTCCCCGCCATCTGGTTCTAAAATAACGGGGCATCGTTCCCGGGTCTTTCCTTCGAGATGGATAGCCGAGAGCCCACTGTGCAGCTCTAGTGCGACCGTAATTCAACCAACCGAACGCCGATAACCTATCATCGTCGTCTTAGAATGAAAACGAACCCTAAATTTAGCAGCCAGCCGAAAGAGAAAGTTGCTTGGCGACGAAACCCACTTTTTGTTTTTAAACAATTCTACGTTAAGAAGGGAATGGCTTGGATTTGGTCGCAAAGCAGCTCTTTCTACGGCTGCTAGATTTGTGGCTGAAAGATACATACATTCTAAGCCGATATTACGAATATTGTTAGGACAATACATTGAATGCGTTGCTGTCCTCGTCATCTGACCAGGGTTCAAAAATAACGAGGCATCGTGTCTTTCCTTCGAGACGGATAGCCAAGAGCCCACTGTGCAGCTCTAGTGCGACAGTTATTCAACCACACCAAACCCAACGGACGCCTGTGCAACAATTAAAAAACTAATTTAACAGACAGCATTGTTTGTTGCATCTTCTTAACTTAATACAGTGTTGTAAAGTTCCTAACGCACGGCATTGTTGTGCTTCTTTCCCTTATGGTGTTGATATCATTGTTTTGCTATAACAATAGCATTCCAATGTGCCGCATGCAGCAGCACGGTTCATTTAACCCAGCTGTTAGCAATTGCTGCTGGTGTTTGCTCGCACGCGAAAGGGGCGCAAAGCGGCAGGTCCGCGAGGCACTGCCCTATCCAGGTCGCACGCAACGCGGGCGACATGGACTCGGCTCGAGTGCCCGCGACGGAGCCGCTTTAGCGCCCCTTTCGCGAGCGAGCAAACCATTACATTACTTACACTTCTCCTGAGAAATGGGGGGAAAAAAAATGAAAAATTGGGCGGGGAGGTGGGGCAAAGAAAAATCTGCGATGGGGGTGGAGAAAAGTAGTGGGAGGTGGGGCGGGGGCCGAGAGAGAGGATTGAATAGGGGCAAAAACAACCTCTCTCGTAATATATAGTCCCACCCACCCATGCAGAGAAAGCCCAAGACAAACGTAAGGGTTTCCCTATGTATTATGCCCCAATGCGACCAGTCGTTTGCGAACTACTCGTTAATGAATGCCATACAATTACAGAGACTGGAAGCATTTTATATGGACTTAGCGAGAAGATCTCATTGCTCATAGCCACACTTACATATTCACAATCGGTTATAGGCAGTAGAGCAATGAAACCTTCAAATGCCAACTGATTTTCCAAATATTCCCATTAGAAATTCGCAAGAAGACAAGTGGCTGAAGGAGGTCTTGCCGAAGGCCATCACCCCTGTTGCTTCCCAGTAAAGGGACAGAAGCTGGTACCCCTGGTAGGGACTTGCCGACAGAAAACACTTGCTTCGATTTCGGAAAAAATTTAGCCGAAACTAAATGCATGCTCCTACTTGAATGCCAAATATTTCCCCCTCCGCGGCCGAGCGGTTAAAGGGGTCAGCTGGGAATCCGAAGATTCCTGGTTCGATCCTAGGCGATGGACTTGAAAACGAAAAGTGAAAATAAGTAGTGATCTCGTGATCGGAGGGTTGGTTGCCAGCTCCGCCACAAAATACTAGAAAAGTCGTCCAGAACATCCGAAAAAATGAACGCTGTGTGTACGGGGCTGGTGCACAATAAATATGACCGGGGTCCCAGTTCAGGTGTTTCCCCGCCATCTGGTTCTAAAATAACGGGGCATCGTTCCCGGGTCTTTCCTTCGAGATGGATAGCCGAGAGCCCACTGTGCAGCTCTAGTGCGACCGTAATTCAACCAACCGAACGCCGATAACCTATCATCGTCGTCTTAGAATGAAAACGAACCCTAAATTTAGCAGCCAGCCGAAAGAGAAAGTTGCTTGGCGACGAAACCCACTTTTTGTTTTTAAACAATTCTACGTTAAGAAGGGAATGGCTTGGATTTGGTCGCAAAGCAGCTCTTTCTACGGCTGCTAGATTTGTGGCTGAAAGATACATACATTCTAAGCCGATATTACGAATATTGTTAGGACAATACATTGAATGCGTTGCTGTCCTCGTCATCTGACCAGGGTTCAAAAATAACGAGGCATCGTGTCTTTCCTTCGAGACGGATAGCCAAGAGCCCACTGTGCAGCTCTAGTGCGACAGTTATTCAACCACACCAAACCCAACGGACGCCTGTGCAACAATTAAAAAACTAATTTAACAGACAGCATTGTTTGTTGCATCTTCTTAACTTAATACAGTGTTGTAAAGTTCCTAACGCACGGCATTGTTGTGCTTCTTTCCCTTATGGTGTTGATATCATTGTTTTGCTATAACAATAGCATTCCAATGTGCCGCATGCAGCAGCACGGTTCATTTAACCCAGCTGTTAGCAATTGCTGCTGGTGTTTGCTCGCACGCGAAAGGGGCGCAAAGCGGCAGGTCCGCGAGGCACTGCCCTATCCAGGTCGCACGCAACGCGGGCGACATGGACTCGGCTCGAGTGCCCGCGACGGAGCCGCTTTAGCGCCCCTTTCGCGAGCGAGCAAACCATTACATTACTTACACTTCTCCTGAGAAATGGGGGGAAAAAAAATGAAAAATTGGGCGGGGAGGTGGGGCAAAGAAAAATCTGCGATGGGGGTGGAGAAAAGTAGTGGGAGGTGGGGCGGGGGCCGAGAGAGAGGATTGAATAGGGGCAAAAACAACCTCTCTCGTAATATATAGTCCCACCCACCCATGCAGAGAAAGCCCAAGACAAACGTAAGGGTTTCCCTATGTATTATGCCCCAATGCGACCAGTCGTTTGCGAACTACTCGTTAATGAATGCCATACAATTACAGAGACTGGAAGCATTTTATATGGACTTAGCGAGAAGATCTCATTGCTCATAGCCACACTTACATATTCACAATCGGTTATAGGCAGTAGAGCAATGAAACCTTCAAATGCCAACTGATTTTCCAAATATTCCCATTAGAAATTCGCAAGAAGACAAGTGGCTGAAGGAGGTCTTGCCGAAGGCCATCACCCCTGTTGCTTCCCAGTAAAGGGACAGAAGCTGGTACCCCTGGTAGGGACTTGCCGACAGAAAACACTTGCTTCGATTTCGGAAAAAATTTAGCCGAAACTAAATGCATGCTCCTACTTGAATGCCAAATATTTCCCCCTCCGCGGCCGAGCGGTTAAAGGGGTCAGCTGGGAATCCGAAGATTCCTGGTTCGATCCTAGGCGATGGACTTGAAAACGAAAAGTGAAAATAAGTAGTGATCTCGTGATCGGAGGGTTGGTTGCCAGCTCCGCCACAAAATACTAGAAAAGTCGTCCAGAACATCCGAAAAAATGAACGCTGTGTGTACGGGGCTGGTGCACAATAAATATGACCGGGGTCCCAGTTCAGGTGTTTCCCCGCCATCTGGTTCTAAAATAACGGGGCATCGTTCCCGGGTCTTTCCTTCGAGATGGATAGCCGAGAGCCCACTGTGCAGCTCTAGTGCGACCGTAATTCAACCAACCGAACGCCGATAACCTATCATCGTCGTCTTAGAATGAAAACGAACCCTAAATTTAGCAGCCAGCCGAAAGAGAAAGTTGCTTGGCGACGAAACCCACTTTTTGTTTTTAAACAATTCTACGTTAAGAAGGGAATGGCTTGGATTTGGTCGCAAAGCAGCTCTTTCTACGGCTGCTAGATTTGTGGCTGAAAGATACATACATTCTAAGCCGATATTACGAATATTGTTAGGACAATACATTGAATGCGTTGCTGTCCTCGTCATCTGACCAGGGTTCAAAAATAACGAGGCATCGTGTCTTTCCTTCGAGACGGATAGCCAAGAGCCCACTGTGCAGCTCTAGTGCGACAGTTATTCAACCACACCAAACCCAACGGACGCCTGTGCAACAATTAAAAAACTAATTTAACAGACAGCATTGTTTGTTGCATCTTCTTAACTTAATACAGTGTTGTAAAGTTCCTAACGCACGGCATTGTTGTGCTTCTTTCCCTTATGGTGTTGATATCATTGTTTTGCTATAACAATAGCATTCCAATGTGCCGCATGCAGCAGCACGGTTCATTTAACCCAGCTGTTAGCAATTGCTGCTGGTGTTTGCTCGCACGCGAAAGGGGCGCAAAGCGGCAGGTCCGCGAGGCACTGCCCTATCCAGGTCGCACGCAACGCGGGCGACATGGACTCGGCTCGAGTGCCCGCGACGGAGCCGCTTTAGCGCCCCTTTCGCGAGCGAGCAAACCATTACATTACTTACACTTCTCCTGAGAAATGGGGGGAAAAAAAATGAAAAATTGGGCGGGGAGGTGGGGCAAAGAAAAATCTGCGATGGGGGTGGAGAAAAGTAGTGGGAGGTGGGGCGGGGGCCGAGAGAGAGGATTGAATAGGGGCAAAAACAACCTCTCTCGTAATATATAGTCCCACCCACCCATGCAGAGAAAGCCCAAGACAAACGTAAGGGTTTCCCTATGTATTATGCCCCAATGCGACCAGTCGTTTGCGAACTACTCGTTAATGAATGCCATACAATTACAGAGACTGGAAGCATTTTATATGGACTTAGCGAGAAGATCTCATTGCTCATAGCCACACTTACATATTCACAATCGGTTATAGGCAGTAGAGCAATGAAACCTTCAAATGCCAACTGATTTTCCAAATATTCCCATTAGAAATTCGCAAGAAGACAAGTGGCTGAAGGAGGTCTTGCCGAAGGCCATCACCCCTGTTGCTTCCCAGTAAAGGGACAGAAGCTGGTACCCCTGGTAGGGACTTGCCGACAGAAAACACTTGCTTCGATTTCGGAAAAAATTTAGCCGAAACTAAATGCATGCTCCTACTTGAATGCCAAATATTTCCCCCTCCGCGGCCGAGCGGTTAAAGGGGTCAGCTGGGAATCCGAAGATTCCTGGTTCGATCCTAGGCGATGGACTTGAAAACGAAAAGTGAAAATAAGTAGTGATCTCGTGATCGGAGGGTTGGTTGCCAGCTCCGCCACAAAATACTAGAAAAGTCGTCCAGAACATCCGAAAAAATGAACGCTGTGTGTACGGGGCTGGTGCACAATAAATATGACCGGGGTCCCAGTTCAGGTGTTTCCCCGCCATCTGGTTCTAAAATAACGGGGCATCGTTCCCGGGTCTTTCCTTCGAGATGGATAGCCGAGAGCCCACTGTGCAGCTCTAGTGCGACCGTAATTCAACCAACCGAACGCCGATAACCTATCATCGTCGTCTTAGAATGAAAACGAACCCTAAATTTAGCAGCCAGCCGAAAGAGAAAGTTGCTTGGCGACGAAACCCACTTTTTGTTTTTAAACAATTCTACGTTAAGAAGGGAATGGCTTGGATTTGGTCGCAAAGCAGCTCTTTCTACGGCTGCTAGATTTGTGGCTGAAAGATACATACATTCTAAGCCGATATTACGAATATTGTTAGGACAATACATTGAATGCGTTGCTGTCCTCGTCATCTGACCAGGGTTCAAAAATAACGAGGCATCGTGTCTTTCCTTCGAGACGGATAGCCAAGAGCCCACTGTGCAGCTCTAGTGCGACAGTTATTCAACCACACCAAACCCAACGGACGCCTGTGCAACAATTAAAAAACTAATTTAACAGACAGCATTGTTTGTTGCATCTTCTTAACTTAATACAGTGTTGTAAAGTTCCTAACGCACGGCATTGTTGTGCTTCTTTCCCTTATGGTGTTGATATCATTGTTTTGCTATAACAATAGCATTCCAATGTGCCGCATGCAGCAGCACGGTTCATTTAACCCAGCTGTTAGCAATTGCTGCTGGTGTTTGCTCGCACGCGAAAGGGGCGCAAAGCGGCAGGTCCGCGAGGCACTGCCCTATCCAGGTCGCACGCAACGCGGGCGACATGGACTCGGCTCGAGTGCCCGCGACGGAGCCGCTTTAGCGCCCCTTTCGCGAGCGAGCAAACCATTACATTACTTACACTTCTCCTGAGAAATGGGGGGAAAAAAAATGAAAAATTGGGCGGGGAGGTGGGGCAAAGAAAAATCTGCGATGGGGGTGGAGAAAAGTAGTGGGAGGTGGGGCGGGGGCCGAGAGAGAGGATTGAATAGGGGCAAAAACAACCTCTCTCGTAATATATAGTCCCACCCACCCATGCAGAGAAAGCCCAAGACAAACGTAAGGGTTTCCCTATGTATTATGCCCCAATGCGACCAGTCGTTTGCGAACTACTCGTTAATGAATGCCATACAATTACAGAGACTGGAAGCATTTTATATGGACTTAGCGAGAAGATCTCATTGCTCATAGCCACACTTACATATTCACAATCGGTTATAGGCAGTAGAGCAATGAAACCTTCAAATGCCAACTGATTTTCCAAATATTCCCATTAGAAATTCGCAAGAAGACAAGTGGCTGAAGGAGGTCTTGCCGAAGGCCATCACCCCTGTTGCTTCCCAGTAAAGGGACAGAAGCTGGTACCCCTGGTAGGGACTTGCCGACAGAAAACACTTGCTTCGATTTCGGAAAAAATTTAGCCGAAACTAAATGCATGCTCCTACTTGAATGCCAAATATTTCCCCCTCCGCGGCCGAGCGGTTAAAGGGGTCAGCTGGGAATCCGAAGATTCCTGGTTCGATCCTAGGCGATGGACTTGAAAACGAAAAGTGAAAATAAGTAGTGATCTCGTGATCGGAGGGTTGGTTGCCAGCTCCGCCACAAAATACTAGAAAAGTCGTCCAGAACATCCGAAAAAATGAACGCTGTGTGTACGGGGCTGGTGCACAATAAATATGACCGGGGTCCCAGTTCAGGTGTTTCCCCGCCATCTGGTTCTAAAATAACGGGGCATCGTTCCCGGGTCTTTCCTTCGAGATGGATAGCCGAGAGCCCACTGTGCAGCTCTAGTGCGACCGTAATTCAACCAACCGAACGCCGATAACCTATCATCGTCGTCTTAGAATGAAAACGAACCCTAAATTTAGCAGCCAGCCGAAAGAGAAAGTTGCTTGGCGACGAAACCCACTTTTTGTTTTTAAACAATTCTACGTTAAGAAGGGAATGGCTTGGATTTGGTCGCAAAGCAGCTCTTTCTACGGCTGCTAGATTTGTGGCTGAAAGATACATACATTCTAAGCCGATATTACGAATATTGTTAGGACAATACATTGAATGCGTTGCTGTCCTCGTCATCTGACCAGGGTTCAAAAATAACGAGGCATCGTGTCTTTCCTTCGAGACGGATAGCCAAGAGCCCACTGTGCAGCTCTAGTGCGACAGTTATTCAACCACACCAAACCCAACGGACGCCTGTGCAACAATTAAAAAACTAATTTAACAGACAGCATTGTTTGTTGCATCTTCTTAACTTAATACAGTGTTGTAAAGTTCCTAACGCACGGCATTGTTGTGCTTCTTTCCCTTATGGTGTTGATATCATTGTTTTGCTATAACAATAGCATTCCAATGTGCCGCATGCAGCAGCACGGTTCATTTAACCCAGCTGTTAGCAATTGCTGCTGGTGTTTGCTCGCACGCGAAAGGGGCGCAAAGCGGCAGGTCCGCGAGGCACTGCCCTATCCAGGTCGCACGCAACCAGTTGCCAGATTGAAAGTCGCCAAAAGAAATACCAACAATGTCAGGTGGAGTTGCCATACTATAAATTTATCGCCTCTATAAAACTCGCCAAAAAACCCTCGAGCGCCAAATGTCTTATACTACATCTGTACCCATAATACTTCTACAATATTACTGGGTGAAGCACTTGCCCAACATAATTATTTTTTATCCTTGTCTTTCAACTAACTAAAAGTCTCGAACTGCTAATGCATTGTTTGACCCATGTGTCTGCATCTTTTATATTTGATTGTATTTTTCTTTGAATATCTTTCTTTCTGTAGAACTAGAGTACTCACAATAATAAATTTTGAAATTGGTTTTAAATTATAGGTTTTGCGCGTGTCAGGAAGATGATGGATATTGTTCCATCTTTTTTGAGATAATTAATTATTTTATCTGATGGAGGAGATAATTATTTTATCTAATGGAGATAATTATTTTATCTGTTTGGGCAATAGTGGTCAATTTGCCATTGACCACTTCAGACATTTACAGTACCTTTGCTATGATTAGTGGCAAAAATGCTTCAATAAAGTATAAAAGTTAACCTATTTATTTTACTTTGATAAGAGATTTAAGTCGAGTTATAGTATGTAACAAAATGTAGATTTTCAGCACTACAAAAACATAAAGTAAAGAAGTGACTTTGACCTTGAATATATAAAAGTCATTGTGTTAATTAACAAAAATATGTTAACATTAAAAAAGTTCATATATTTCTGTAAAAAATGGTATATGACAAATGACTAAACGTAAAATTTTAAGTGCCATGGCAACATTTTCCCGGAATTCACCAGAAACTAAATTTTTAAACTTAAGCTAGTTTATCTCTAATTAAAAATTTAAATTCTTGAAATCCCATGCCAAAGGATTTTCGAAAGATGACAATTGGAGATTATTTCACTTAAAAATACACAAACAAAACAATGGCTTTGTATTACAATCATTACAGGAACTGAATAAAAAAATTACATAATTCTAAAAGATTTACTAAGAAGCTAAACAGTTAAATTATAAATGACATTTATATTGTTAATCAATTTGTTATATTAAACTCCTTAACAAAATTAAATATTCTAAGGCAAAACATATTCCGACAGAAATTAAAATTAAATCCAAGTTACAAGTAAAACAAAGAGATCGACAATCACACCAACAAAAAGAAATGGTACTTTGCCAACAAAATACAAGACCTTATTTAAAATTAACCGCTACCAAAACCAAAGCAAAAAAAATGTAAAAATGGGCTATACAATTTTTTTTTATTAGAATTTTTTTTTTTTATTTTTTTTTAATTGTTTGACCGATTGATCCAAGGAGAATGGGATAAGAATTACTGATATAAAAAATTGGTTAACTAAAAAATAAATGACTGATAAGCCTATATATTTTTTGAACAAAAACTTTTTAACAAAACGTTTTGTACGTTCGCTTCTCAAATAAGTAATTACAATATAGAACACAAAATTTTTTTTAAAAAAAATAATAATCAATTTCGTTACAACAAAATAAATTAAATTATTCAGAATTTTTTTAAAAATTCATTTCTCAAAAGCAAGAAGACGCTTTGAAATGACAGTTGCAACAGATCGCGTGGTCATTTTTAATTCCCTAAATATGTTTGTTAGAAGGCAATAAAAATAACACATCTATTTAGCATGACAAATTTTAACTATACGATACGAAATAAAAAAAATACATTAATTGCAAAACTCGAAATCAACTTACAAAACCTTGAAGCGATACACTACCTACAAAACAAAGGAACTTGAAAGAATCTGCGTAAAAAATGAGGCATTTATCGGTTACAACGCGAAAGTGGAAAGACACGCGCTTTTTTTAAACAGACGAATTCCATTGGTAGACAGGGACGTCATCAAATCGACACGTGTGTATTTCATTTTTCAAAAAATGCACTCAGGAAAAGAAGCAAGGGTCTTTCTAGTGATTTGCGCATGACGGGACTATTGCGCATGCACGTGGGCATAATAAATGTTGGACTGGTTTTAAGGGGCCGTCCACAAATGAACTTCGATATTTATTATTATTATTATTATTATTTTTTTTTTAAAGATGAAGATTTTTATTTTGAAAATTTTAACTTTGTGAAGATTTTATTTTATATAAGACTGAAGATTTTATTTTACTTTACTTTGAAGATTGACCAGGTCTGTACAGAGCATATTTTAAAGGAATTTTAACTAGTGGGGCAAATTAAGTATTGCAGAAAACAGAACCCCACAAGTTATTGAAAACTTTGTACTTAAAATAACAATTTTAACAACAATTTTAGCAATTTTAACAACAATTTTAAAATAACAACTGTAAGCAGTTAATTACAAATTTTATTTAAACAAAATATTTAAATTATGAAGTTTTCTAACGATTCATAAAAGTATGTTTTATTTGTTGTCATAATGCAAAATTTTATTTTAAGCATTAAATGGGACACTAATGGAAGGGGGGGGGGGGGGGGGGAGAGAGTTGAATGTGCATAAACAGTTCTATTATAAAATCAAATTTAAATTAAACATTTGTTGATAACAAAATCTGCAGATTGGTGGAATGCAGTAGAAGAGACAGAAAATGTTTAAAGCCCCCCTTTAAACATTTTCTGTCTCTTCTACTGCATTCCACTAATCTGCAGATATTGTTATCAACAAATGTTTAATTGTTAAAGAGATGTTAAAAAGATGAGTATATATTCATTGAATACCAATTTTTACACTTTAAATTTATAGAAATATTTCGTTTCAGTCTTGTATTGTAGGTTTTGCCAAAAAAAGATAAAAGGGGGTGGGGGGATGTGCAACAAGCAATGCGAGTGGAAGAAATTGTTTACACACAAAAAAATAATCATATTTAAATAATATTCCAACATTTTCAATAATTTACCAACTAAATTTGCTTTTCGCTGCTAAACACAAATTGCTTAAAACAATTTTAAATTGTAGCAAAATGAAAAGAATTTTACTCTAGTATATTTAATCAATATAATAGGTCTTGATACAAACAATTATCATCATATATGTTATTTCTGTTATAAATGTGCCTTTTATGCCCCTTAGACGCAATAAATCTTAACACATGGGGTATCAAAAGAAAGAGAATTTCGTAAAACAGTGACAAATCATACTTTCATCTTATAAATACTAGCAGTTTCTTTTTAATTAAATTCGTTTTAAATAATTGATTTTAACGAGTTTTTTTAACAAGCTGTTAATCATATTGAGATTTTTGGCCATAAAAGATTTGCTTTGAGAGAAGAAAAGTTGCTAATATCTTTCTCTGTAATGGGTGGGTGTGGGGAGATTCATGGGAAAATTATTGCACGGGCATGCTAGTATATATTGTTGTTATAGTATAGATCCCTTTTACACACGAGAAATATTAACAAGCGAGATATCAAAAGAAATAGAATTTCTCGGAGTAGTGACGAATTGTACGTTCATGTCACAAATATCAACGGTTTGTTTAAAAAAAATTATTGCATAAAAAAACGTCTTTAAAAAAATATCTCTAATATCTAGCTAGACTATGCTTTTATAGCTTGGAAAGTAGAGCATTAGGTCACGGTTTCAGGTGACAGGTGATTTTCTCAACATATTAACTTTCGCTAATCATAATATTTCACTTATGTTATTTTTTACATTTAGACCTTGTGAGTATTCAAATTAATGATCAGCAACAAAAAAACTTCCAGAAAAAAAATTTAATGCTGATTTTAAATTCAAATTGCATAGAAAAATGCAGGGATGTTGCCCACCTTCAGGCATTTTGGAGCAGGTAAAATTGAAATTTAGAGCAACAAAAATGTATTTTAGAGCAGTTAAAATTGTCATTTTGGAGCAGATAAAATTAAAATTTATTGCAGAATAAAATTTTTGGTTGTAGCTAAATTTAAAAACTCTCTCGTGTACTCCATGAATTAACCCTCTAGTGCATAGTGTAGCATATATACTACACAACATTAAAATGACCACTAGTTGCAACTATTGAGTTTTATGTTAACTATTATAGTATTGTCACATAGGTAACCATGTGCCTAGTTCTTTTAACCGCTGCTACGTGCTTACCTTTATAAAATTATTGTAATAAAGGCAATCAATTTCTTTGAGGTCTGTTGTTCTAAAACTGGCTTGTGAAGGTTAGGTTTTCGAAGATTGTTTTATTACTTATAAGTATAATCTGGCTCTACGAAAAATCCTAGCTAATACCAGAGGTATGTAGTTTGTATTTAACTATATTTTCATACTTTTTGAAAATGATTATGACCACCTTTTCAAACTTAGACCCATTGTAGAGTACATGAATAAAAAGTTTCTGACCATCCCAACGGAGGAATTTTGAAGTGTTGATGAGCACGTGTGTAAGTTAAGTCACGTGGGTCATTTCCATGTCAAATCAACACACCCATTTGACCTGACCATATCGGATTTTGATAAAATTTGGCACATGGGTAGAAAATTTTCCACATAGATTAAGAAAATTACAAAATTTTATTCAAATA
The DNA here is from genome assembly GCA_963932185.1 of Troglohyphantes excavatus. Lineage (NCBI taxonomy): Eukaryota > Metazoa > Arthropoda > Arachnida > Araneae > Linyphiidae > Troglohyphantes > Troglohyphantes excavatus. Next base: position 74,848,897 of record OZ010672.1, on the reverse strand, counting down.
TATCATTTAATCATTATCATTTTTTATGGCCTTTCTTATGATATGCAACACAATACTGGTTTGAAGAGGAAAAATATTAAAATTTTTAAATGAAAATTTAAATTTTTAAAAAAGCCTATTTTTAAAAAATTTCAAGAAAATTTAGAAAATAGTTTATATTAATGTTAAATGGCATACAAAGTTTCAGGTAAAATAATTGAAAACCAAAGCAGTTTTTCATCAAAATTCTGACCATATAATAAATCAATAGCAACAGAAAGCATAATACATTAATTTAAAAAAAAAAATTAAATAAGGAAAATAACTCAGATATACTTGATATTGTATTGTTCAATTGTAGTTGATTAATGCTTCATTTGTTTTAAAAGTGTCATTTTCAGATAACACATAAATTCTTCCTGTGTACAGGATTTACTATACATAATCTGTCAGAGGCATTCAAAACACATTTGGCTTCCGTGGATACGAAAATGATTGGACTGGTCCAGCTGGATGAAGAAATGTTACTTTTACTTCATGAATGACTTCATCCCGCCTACCAGAAAACTGAGTTATAATAAAAATCATGTGCAAGTTTAAAGCTACAAACCACATGGTAACTTAGAGGAAGAGAAATTTCGGAAAGTCCCAACCCAATACTGGGCAAAAGCCTCTCGGAAGAAGTAGTTGAAGCTGTTAATTTGTTTTGCAAAAATGACAAAATTAGTAGAGCGATGCCAGGCGATAAAGATTGCTTAACAGTCATTGAACCAAATGTGCAACCTGAAAGAAGCATACTTATTATTCAAGGAAAAATTTCTAAATCTTGATTTTAAAATTGGCTTTTCCAAATACAAGACTCTAGCATTGTATTTTAGCAGGATCAAGTAGTATACACATTGTGTGTATGTACACTACATCTAAATGTAAAACTGGTAATTAAAAATGGGAGTACTGACAAATGGTGAATAAAAAACTTACAAACATTGCCTATTGCCAACATTGTTATTATATGCAATCCGTCAATAATAGATTGCAGTATGAGTAATTGCACATTTTGTCCAGGTGATACTGCAATACGGACCATCCTTGAAACGTCATTTGAAGAAAACAATACAAAAGATCACATTTCAGCAGTAGATTTCAGTCGACTGTGGCAATTTAGAGACTCTGCAGAAATCATCAGAAGATTTTATAGATTTACTTTGCAACAAACTGTTACTTTTAGTTAGACATGACTTTATTTCAAAACAACAGCCATCTTTCATGAACAACATAAACGAAAATATATAAGAATCTGAATTTGCAGTGACCCTATACTTTTCAGAAAACTATAGTATGGTTGTTCAAAATGAGTCCCAGTGTTACAACTGGGTTAGAGGACAAGCCACAATTCAAGCCCTTTTGTGATATATTATAAAGGAAAAACAAAAGTTGAACATTTAAGTTACGTTGCAATTTCTAATTGACGATCGTTTCCACCAGGCAATTACCATCCAAGGGACTTAACAATATCATACCTTTATACTTATTGACTTAAACACTACGAAGTTTATTGTGAAAACATTTTCTGAAGCTACACAATCATCACAAGTAATTGTAAGATCACCATAGAAACTTAAATTAACAGACGTTAATAGCTATATCACTGTTGTATATGATAAGAACTGGTGGCTATATTGGCAATACAAACTAATCAGATATTACACACATGGGCTACCATCTATTTTTTTCATCAACAAACTTATAAAAAATCACAAATGTAAGATTAAAAAGCTTACTGATTGCATTTAAATATTACAAATTTTCTTAATATAATAAAATATTTACTTTTCTTATTATTAAAAGCCATTTCAGTACTTAATTACTTTCTCATCGTAAAATAAACAGTCAATTCAATTTTCATAAATTTAAGATTTAAGCACTAAAACATATTTACATTTAAACTTTTAATATTTCATTAATTAAACGATGCATGAAGAATTTACTACAGTCGGATAATAAAGGCCTCCTATTTGTAATATTGAAACTTGAATTTGTGAAAAAAAAGTTTTACAGACGCAATAGCTCTTCAGTTTGCTTTACAGACGCCTCGCTGTCGTAGTTTTTTTTCCTAATAGAAACACACTTTTACTACTAAAACAATTTGTTAAATAATCTATTTTTTATAAATACATTTTAACTTAATTCAATTAAACCAAAGAACATAAAATATCGGTATAATATTATAGGTTTACAAGTGTGGATCGGCGAATACAACAGCAAATCCGGTAACGAACAGGCCTGCACTTCAGATATTAGTACACTGTAAAAAATTTCCGAGTAAGATTACAGCACAGTGTGCTGGTAAAAGTAACGCCAACACACTGTGCTTTATTTTTACAGTGTGCTGTAAACTATTTTTGCTGTAATTTTTCATCGCGTGTGCTGTAATTTTACAGTAGCTGTAAAAAAATTATTTTATTTCTCTTAACCGGTTATTGCATTTTTTTAATTACAGAGCATTTTCTTTTTTTATAGCACACTTTTTAGTGTACTATAAAAAAATAAAATGCTTTGTAATTTAAAAAAAATGCAGCAACCGATCAAGAGAAATACAGCAACAAGCGAAAAAAGAAAGACATGTTTTTGCAGTTATTGTAAAAGTTAGCGGGTTTTTTACTTTATGTGAGTAGAATAAAAATTACAAGGCAGCACAATTCTGATCATATTCAGAAAACAGACAAACAATAATGGTTCGTTTTTGAAAATATTTATTTAAAAAAGGCATTTAAACAGAGCAAACTATAAATTCAAATTGAATATGAGAATAATCGTTATGTATAATTATAAATGCAAAATTACGAACAAATAAATTTAGGTAAATATTTGACATATAACACTTATACAAAACTTGTCAAGTTTGCTTTTTTACTATTCTGATCGTAGGAAGAAATTGGCTTTACTTTAGAATGCACAATAACATTTAATCATAAACTCTAATAATGTATCTCCATTAAAAAACACTAGAATACTTGAGGAGCGTGCATGTGCAAAAACAAACATGTCAAAAAATATAAAAAAATATATAAGCATTTAATTTTATAAAAACAAATCACATTTACCCGTTTTTATACATTTGTTTTAATATTTCTAAAAATATTATAAAAATATACTTCCTGGCTACGGGTCCAAGTAACATCATTTTTAATTCACCAGCACACTATTCATTATTTACTAATTTTACTGTGTTAAGTGGTTCTCTATCTAGCTAAAACTACCGTTATTTTCTTAAGGACTACATATGAAATATATATTTCCCATTACCTTCCATGTGACTGTAATGTGTAAAAAAGTTACGAGTTCACACATATTTGTGTTTTTACATTAAAGCAACATAATCTGCACTAGAAACAAACGGGGGAGTGGGAACATAGTTCAGTGCCTCGGGCACTGGTTATTGTCAATATCTGTTGGATATATAGTAAATCATGTCTCTATTTTCATGACAGCAGACTAAGGTGTGATTTAAAAGTTTTCTTTTAGGTCCAAGTTACGTTACCCTAGATAATTTAATATACAAGTGAGTTTTATATTTTTAGAGGTGAAGATAATGTTTTTAAAGGATAAAAAATACATTTATTCATACCTAATGCATTAATTATTACATATTCAATTGAAAATTTAATTCATGAAACTATTTCTTTAAAACTGTTACATATATAAATAATATCATCAACTACCAACTCTAATAATCTTTTTAACTTAATATATTATTATAAATAAAAAATCTCCTAATCAATTAGCTTAGAACTGGCATAAAAACAGGGTTATTTGAAAAAATACGAATTATGAATTTGGCAGCTATCTTTGAGTTATGACGTCACAGCCGCTCTCGGCCACAAACATATATATTTTCAGGAAATATTAGTTTTTTAAGTATACTAAGTCATTATTTCATCATTGTTAAATTGGTTATCTCAAATGTTTTGGTTTCCACATTACACAAAATCATATCTCGAAAACTAACAGAGTATCGAAAAATCTCCAATAACCTTCTTTAAACAACTTTTTTTAAATTTTACATAATTTGAAATAATGCATATTTTAACCAATTACCTTAAAATCGCCATTAAATGAATTTAATATAAAAATAAATGAATACTTGCTATCGCTGTCATCTTGAAATTATGACGTCATAGCGGCTATCGGCACATTTTTAGACAAAACACCCGGTGGTACATGATAATACAGCTCATAAGCTATCCATCCATACCACACACTATATTCCTTCGTTAAAAATCCCACAGACCCCTAACATGACGACATAAGCAACTGCACTAACTGGTCGTTTGGGGTCTACTTGAAAACACAGCCAAATCCGCTATCGAGCGAAAGTCTTTATCTCGAACCGTAACCAATAGCCCATTGCGCAGGTCAAGTGTGATTATTGTCTTTATATTTTAGAGTGTACTTTTTGACGTCATCTAATCGTAAAGCATATTTACGAATGTTTAAAAAAAAATATTTTGTGAGTGGCAACACTAAAATTGTAAATAATCAATACGGCGACAAACTTTCGCTTGGCGACTATTCTAGGCCGTTTAGTACAGAAGTACCCTTCTCTTTCATTTTTTATGTTAATTTATGACAGCATAAAATTAAAGAACGAATTTTTATAAATATAATTCAGTGCGATTTTCGTTTAATTTTCCAAAATGTTGTTTACTGCATTGAAAGGTTTTTTCTCTTATTCTGACTGTTGCACAAACACAAAATTTAGTTCTGACTTTCAGAAAAAAAGAGTTCATAGTATCGTCGCGCATCTACGCCAAACAATTGAAAACAAAAATTACTTCAATTTGAAACAACTATATGCTGTAAGCTTGAATCTCACGGGGAGGATTAGAATGGGGGTGAATTCAATACAAGGTTGCAACATTTGGCAATTTATCCCCTCACCGCCAAACAATTATCGCGCCAAGATGCTTTTGCTCCAACAGGCACTGCGGTCCGGAGATGCTACTGAGAAAACGACCACCGAGAAACTTTTTAAACATAACAAAAAAGCGGTTGCCACTTTTTCTGAGATCAACGATTAGTTAAAAGGAATCGGAAACGGATTGCCTATTTTAAAACCCACTAACCATGACCCTGTCACGTAATTTAATCTCTTTTAATCATGCCATCTAATCATGAAATTTAGTCATGTTACGAGCATTTTCACAGTATTCTAAAAATGACACGGCGTTTGTCACGGAAATTTTAAATAGGGGAGGGAATATCAATTTTCCATATTTAAAATAATTCTATGTTAATAAATATTGTAAAAAAATAAGGAAAATCTGAATTTAAAAAAAGGAAATGTTTTTGTTATAAATTTATTAATATTGCACAAGTGTATAGGCCGAGAGTCGCAACGAGGGCCGCATCCGCCCTTTCAAAATGGGAAATTTTCATAATTTTTCCAACTGATAACAGAAACCATAAATAATATTTTATTTACTTTTGCAAACCAAAAATAAATATTTTTTATTTTTCAGCTTTTCTGTTAAAATGAAATAATTCAAATTAAAGCAGAATTTTGAGGTTTCAAGATAACTGGAATATAGATCGCATTCGCATGTTCTGCAGATAAAAATAGTTATTCATTAGATATATCTGCATTGAAATGATATATGAAATAATGAAACCTAAAAAAATACAATGTTTAACCTTATTTCGATTAGCACTGTTCGATAGCATTTGTTTCGTATGCCTTTTATGGTAATGGTGCAACAAATTACATAAGAAATTGTATAATTTGATTTGATTGAATCAATTCTCAGTAAAAGTTTTACAAGAAAATAAGTGTAAGAATTAATTCCCTATTTTTGTGTATATCATTTATGCATGAATTATAATATATACTTTTAAAATATTTTTTATGATGTAAAATCTCTGTAAAAATCTGTAATGTGTGCTAATAATTCATGTTTACAAATATCTAGTGGCAGAAAAATTCATGTTTATAAATACCCAGTGGCGGTTAGTGTCTGAGGCCGAAAACGATCCTGACCCAACTAATTTTGAAACATTTTATACATAATTTAAAGTTAAAATATCGATTTGTATTCGAATAATTTTTTTACTAGTTAATGAACTTTTTCTAATATGTTCTTCTGATTTTTATAAGCTACTTGCAAAAGTACCCATTTTTCGCACTGGGATAAATATAATAACGGTAAAGGATTGAAAATATATACATTCCCAAAGATAATCGAATATTCAAGTTTAGATTTCCTCCTTAAAAAATGAAGTTATTTTTATTACATGCTTTTTTTCACACTGTCTGGTGTGATGGGGTCTCAAATCTTGTAACTGAATTTACACCCACTTCCAACTGTCATAAAAATTTGAAACTTGGCATACATACGTAATCCCGGTGACAATACATTAATTAGTCATAAAATTGTTAATTACTAATTAATTCTAATTAATAATGAATTTTCTTTATAATCAAAAATCTGGCCAAGGCAAGATTTGAACGCGTCATCTAAAAATATGACGTCAAATGAATGCGCGAAAAATTATGCGCAATAATCTGGTTTTGCTTCAACAGAAAAGCTTTCCGACGCCATTTTGAATATTTTTAAACAAAAGAAAAGATTTTCTCTACACTATAATATTTCTAAAATGGTAAAGTATAAGTCAGCTAAAATAAAAAAAAGTTATTCTATATATATATACATATATTAAAATGGCTCTATCTTTCAGATTGAAATTAAAAATAATATATTTAAAAAAATTGCTGAAGTATAGGACAGAACCCACAATCTCAGAACAGCTTTCTTGCACGACGCTCAATCCAATTAAGCCACCGAACCCTACTTCCACATTTACTGTATGCGAATACTATAACCTCTCATCATTTGTATTGTATAAACCAAATAAGATTGTTTGGTAGGCCGGGTCGAAAAACATTTTTTTCGATATCGTTATTCTAAGGCCGCTTTTACATTTAACGACACGACACCGATAAATCGTATACGACTTCAGTGGCACGATATCGGGGTACGCAAAATACACATACGAAGCCGGGCGCTTTTTCATTAGCCGATACGATAACGATATTGTCTTTGCCGATCAGACGATACAATTTATCGGAACGTTTTATCGTGGGCACGCGCCTTCCCTACTTCATCGTGACGATATTTTGAGTTTGTTTCCGAAAAACTTTTGCCGTCTGCTATAGTCTACTGTGTGTTTTTTTATTTATATTATCAATATGGCTTTTAATTCCATATTGTGAACTTGTGTGAATTAGTAGAAGTATAAAAACCTGTATTTGAAGCAAGATTGTTCGAGAAAAGGCATGGGAGGCAATATTTAGTCAAACCATCGCCAATAGCCTACTGTGCAGCTCTAGTGGTTAGCTCTAGCTCTTTGTAGACGTTCAAATAAAACATAAAAATCTCCTTCAACATGTCTTGCTTTGATGATATCATGCACCCGAAGCGTTTTGTTATTTATCTCTTCTTTTTCCTTAAATACAGCAAATACAACAATCGCAGTTTGTTATCATGTAATTTGTTGCGATGCGCCATATCGAGAATAGATGTGCTCTCGGCAACAGCCGAACACGCACTGAATGTAAAAATTGTCGTTTTCGGCGAACGATATCGGTGCAATGAAAAACCGACCACCAGACGATACGATAAAACGTTGTGTCGTCCCTTCGGGATCGTTCACGATTTATCGGTGTCGTGTCGTTAAATGTAAAAGCGGCCTAATAGTGCGGAAAGGGTGACCAGTGTGGTCAATAAACAGGCTGTAAAATATTTTTTTGATCGGATAATATCTTCTGCCTCCTCCTCGCACTTGAAATTTCGAAATTTGGTTAAAAAATGTCTTTTTTCGCTTATTATAGGAAAAATAATATTTTCCGAAATAGTTATCCTAATTGCACGGAAAGGGTGTCTAATATGATCACCAAACACGATGTAAAATATTTTTTCGATCAGATAATATCTTCTGCCTCCATACTTTGCACTTTTTCATGTGATAACATGTGTTTCATGTGATGCACTTACACAAATACACTTACAGATGACTAGTTTACAGATGTTTGAATATATTCTTATGGTAAAATTCATTGGAAGATCCAGTGAGGAGGGACACAAGGGCCCGAACCAGACAGGCCCACTTCTTTTTTTTCCTTATGTAATCGTGTAATTCGTGTAATCGTGGAAGATTTCGATTTATGTAACATATGTTGTGTGATTATTTCAAAAGACAGGGGGATCACTGCACGATATATTTCTTTAGTGGTTGTTGTCCAAAGGATGCTTGTCTTTCTGATTTAGTAGGCAAAAACTGTGCTAAGTTTTTTACCTACATTAAATCTTCCACGATTACAGAAAGAAAATAAATACTTACAGATGACTAGATTACAGATATTTGAATTCATCCTTATGGTCAAATTCATTGGCGGATCCAGTGAGGGAAGACAGGGGCCCGTGCACCCCCCCCCCTCCCAGACAGGTCCACTTTTCCTTACAGGACCACTTTTTCCTTATGTAATTGTGGAAGATTTAAATGTAGGTAAAAAACTTAGCACGTTTTTTGTCTACAAAATCAGAAAGTCAAGCATTAACAACCTTTGGGCAACAACCACTAAATCAATATAGTGTGCAGTGATCTCCCTCTTCTTTGAAATAATCACACAAAATCTTTACATAACTTATATCACTGATTTTGATAAGAATGTTGTTTTTGGTAGACTGGATTTGATAAGAATTGTCAGCCCCACATAAACCTTAGCAGATGCTTCTGTTACTGTTACTAACTTTACACATCGTTCAACTACCTATGTGTGAGATGGGAAGTGAACTATAAGTCCCATTTTGGGTTGTTTTTATCACTCACAATGAACCAGAATATGACAGTGAACGGAGCATTGGACGAGGAGTAACAGTGGTAGATGACCAGTCAATCTTTTCAGTACAGTTATCAGTTTCAAAGTTCAGCTTTGCTGGGAGAAATTAACGCACACCCCTCTCTCTACATCAGCTTTAGAAGGTGACATTCTTTCCTTAATTATGAGCCCTGCAACAAGCTCTCTAATGTACGATTTTCTGTCCATCAGCATTATCAGCAAAAGGTTCTGAGGATGCGCGGAGTATGCGTGGCGATAAATTGCTGCATCAACGACATTTTTTAGTTTTGACTAATATATTTTGATCTAGAGATAGCTATCCAAACAGGCTTATAACCATGTTTTAGGAACGTGTAGACTTTATGTCGATCCACGTTGACATGTAAACTCTCATAACAAACTTAACTATGTGTGTGGAGAACTGACATATAATCGTAGTACTCTGTTCGCTGTGTCATACAGCGCAAATGCGATAGTGTCCTAAGTTTCTTTTCCAATGCTCCATGATATATCCACTGACATATTTTGGTCCATTGTGAGAGATAAAACTAACTCGAAATGGGACTTATAGTTCACTTCCCATCTCACGTACAGGCAGTTGTACGTTATGTGAAGTTAGTAATACAAGCATCTTCTAAGGTTTATGTGGGGCTGACAATAGAGACGAATTCATTAGCATAACATTCTGATCACAATCAGTGGTATGATTTATGTAAAGATTATTTCAAAGAAGAGGGAGATCACTGCACACCATATTGATTTAGTGGTTGTTGCCCAAAGGTTGTTAATGCTTGACTTTCTGATTTTGTAGACAAAAAACGTGCTAAGTTTTTTACCTACATTTAAGTCTTCCACGATTACATAAGGAAAAAGAGAAGTGGACCTGTCTGGGAGGGGGGGGGGGGAGGGGGTGCACGGCCCCTGTCCTCCCTCACTGGATCCGACAATGAATTTGACCATAAGGATGAATTCAAATATCTGTAATCTAGTCATCTGTAAGTATTTTTTTTTCTTTCTGCAATTGTGGAAGATTTAATGTAGGTAAAAAACTTAGCACAGTTTTTGCCTACAAAATCAGAAAGTCAAGCATTAACAACCTTTGGACAACAACCACTAAATCAATATATCGTGCAGTGATCCCCCTGTCCTTTGAAATAATCACACAACATATGTTACATAAATCGAAATCGTCCACGATTACATAAGGAAAAAAAAAAGTGGGCCTGTCTGGAGAGGGGGGGGGGGGGCACGGGCCCTTGTGTCCCTCCTCACTGGATCTGCCAATGAATTTTACCATAAGAATATATTCAAAAATCTGTAAACTCACATGAAAAAGTGCACTTTTTAACAAAAATAGCGGTAATTTAAGTGCGATATGGAGGCAGAAGATATTATCTGATCGAAAAAATATTTTACATCGTGTTTGGTGATCATATTAGACACCCTTTCCGTGCAATTAGGATAACTATTTCGGAAAATATTATTTTTCCTATAATAAGCGAAAAAAGCAATTTTTTACCCAAATTTCGAAATTTCAAGTGCGATGAGGAGGCAGAAGATATTATCCGATCAAAAAAATATTTTACAGCCTGTTTATTGACCACACTGGTCCCCCTTTCCGCACTATTAGAATAACGATATCGAAAAAAATGTTTTTTCGACCCGGCCTATTGTTTGGGTTACATTTACCTAGCCATAGGATTGGACAATAGGCTATTGGCACCGGTTCGCGGTCTATCTCATAGGATAGATCTGAGAACACTGTATCGTTATTTTGAACCAGGAAAATATGTTATTTGCAATTAAATAAATACAAAATATTGGTTTGTATCACACGGGTTGGACGTTGTTAGCCCAATGTGCATCAATATTTTGTGTCGTATGGTGTACTTCTTTTCCAGAGTTTTTCTGCGACGTTTTACTATTGGCTGTGACGATTACGGAAGTGTATATATGTAATATATTCCTGTTTGTACTGTGATTACCTATCCTTCAACGATTTTTACGTCTTAATTTTATTATCGAATTTAACCTAATGGGTTGTTTAGTTAATTAAAAGAAACAGTAGAGCTGCATAGTGGACTATAATCCACTGCTAGAGGGCCTATCTCGAAAGAAAGACACAGGAACGATGCCTCGTATTTTTGTTGGAGACTTTAACTTAACTTTGAAACTGATATAAAAATCATTGGAGGAAGTACACTGTTAAAAATTTGGTAGGACCTTGCACCAAAATTTGGTACCAGTTTAGCTGCAACCAACGTGTGGTGCTCATTTTTACCATTTTATGGTGCTACCATGGATACCATTTAATGGTGAAACGTTGAACCAAAATTCATGTTTTTGTTAATCCATTTTATGGTGAAACTAAGCACCAAGACTCTGTATTTTCGCTACACCATTTTGGTGAAACGTTGAACCAAAATTCGGGCTTTTGTTAATCCATTTTATGGTGAAACGTTGAACCAAAATTCGGGTTTTTGTTAATCCATTTTATGGTGAAACGTTGAACCAAAATTCGGGTTTTTGTTAATCCATTTTATGGTGAAACTAAGCACCAAAGTTCGGTTGCAGCTAAATGGGTACCAGATTTTGGCGAAACGTTGCACCATAATTCGTATTTTCGTTACCTCCTTTAAAATTTTTATTAGATCAAATTTTTTTATAATTTAGAACTATATTTACAATTCTGTATATTTCAACAATTTCACAAAATAATTTGAAATTACTGTGCAATTATTTAAATAGTATATTCAAAGGAAATCTTTCCATTATTAAGGAATACATTGTTTACTTATATGTTTTTTCAAATTTAATGTCACATAAACCTCAATAAATTGTGCTAATTTAATTAGTATATATACTCAAAATTAAATAAAAACTTTACATTATAGATGGAAATAATAGTAAATCATTTTTATTTATTACTAATATAATTTATTTTATTTCCAATTACAGAAAAAAAACATGTACAGTACATAATATATTTCATAGAGAAAACAATATAGTTAATTGTATTTTCTGGTTTGCCAAACTTGGATTTAAAATCCAGTGGAATAGCAAATTTTTCTCCCGCACAACCCTTATGACTTAAAGTTATACAATAAAGAAGAAAAAAATTGAAAATATAATATTTTATAAATATATTTTTTATACAATTTATTTTAATATTACTAGGCCTATTTGTACAAACATTTAAGATTGAAATTACTTTAATACCCAATCGAGCATATTATTGGGAAAGAATAGAAGCTAAGTTCGCCCTTCAATTTCAGTAAGCAATTGTTTTTCCTAGCTTTTTCAACAGTTGTTATAAATATTTTCATTATAAAAACTGTTCAGATAGCCAGACAACTTATAACCGTAAAATCTAAACTTCTAGAAATCAATCCTAAATGAAATGCAATCTAAGACAAATAAACAAATAATAATACTGTATATGGGAACGTCCACCAAAAATGAAACTTTTTGCTAAAATTAAAATTTTAACCAAACTGTAAGTGTGACATATCAATTTAATCCTAGAAAGTTGCTGGATATGAATTTGTAAGGTATTATTTCATAAGAATAATAGTCTGCAGTAAAATTGTTCTGAAAGTTGACTTATTCCTTCACTTTTATTGGGGCCCAAAATGTCACTTCGATAATAGTATATTATTTTCTTAATTTTGTTCATTAATTGAAATCATTATATATACAAATTCATAATCCATTTACATATTTATCATATATATATAGTTGAAATATTTTAGATTAGCTTTTGAATAAAATATTATCTATTTAATAGTGATGTTTAATTGTCACAAGAGTAACAAAAAACATATAAAAGTTTCAAATTTGTAAAAACTACTTAACGTTTTTACTTGAAACCTTTTAATCTCTGATTTGGTGGAATAAGACATATTTTACACCATTTATTTTTTGTGTGTCATGCATAGAACAACCTCTGTTGTGTTGTCACAAGAGTAACAAATGACTTTACACAAGAGTAACGCATAACATTTCTGGCAAGTAAATCAAATAGGTTGTCTTCAGACCAAAACAAAAACAATATTTTAAGTTTATTTAGCTTTGCCCTTTTTAAGAATAAGTTCTTGAGTAGTTTTTCCATAATTAATTTTATTAATAATTTATTACATAATTAATTTAAAACAAATTAAATTGCAGTCATTCATGTTTTTAAATGAATGAACTTAATTTTTTATTTACTTTAAAATTACAGAACAACTATGACAGCAGGTCCTCAGAATGTGTGTATTTGTGGTTTTCATAAAAATTTTCAGAGTAATTCATAGGACAGTTGCAGATATATTTTCTCCATTCCTAAAGATTTATTGATTTAGAGTGCTGTGCAGGCCCGTTGCACCAGGGGGAGCACGGCCCCACTATAATCTGGAAACCCTGAAAGTTGGGAATTTCTACTTCTAAATATCCCCAATTTGAGAAAATTTATGTAATAATATGTAGAAAATGTTAATATGTAGAAAATTAATATTATTAGCAAATGAAAGCTAGGGCAGATAGAAATGGCCTAACTTGTATCATTACATTTAAATTAGACCTCAGAACGGACATTGCAACAAATCAATGCTTGTGAGAGAACTGTTTAATATTACCTAAAATGTATATAAAAAAAGATGAAAAATGCTGATAAGTTGGAACTGGGAATTTTCAGCACTGTTGAGTTGGGAATTTCGAATCGTTAAGTTGGGAAATTTGTTGTTTCAATGTTGTTATGTCGCTGGTGCTTTGATACTTTACTTGAATGTTGGTAGACATTCAGAATGTGCATTTTGAAAAGATATCACAGAACGACTATTATATAATACAAGACAGATTTTCTGTAAATGTGTTTGCACAATATTTTAATGCAGCTTCTCCAAGAAAAGGTATCGGTCAAAAGTGTACCCAGTTTTTTCTGATGGTTGCACAGGCCAATTTAAACAAAAATATAATTTTGTAAACATGTCAGCACTTAAATATTAACAGTTTTCATGGACATTTTATTTTCAACATCTTATGATACGAGTGCTGTAGATGGAATCGGTGCTGTTTTTCTCTTTTTAAGTGATGTCTATGAAATGAAGTGCATGGTAAAAAGCAATTATACAAAAAGCTGCTGATTTTGCAGAACTTGTACATGGTGCAACAAAGGTAAACATACTTTATGTACCAAATGAAGAAATCATAGCCAAAGAATTCATTTGCGTATTACTCTTGGAGAAATTGTATAGTGAAGGGCCCACAAAAACACTTTGTCGAAGCTACCAAAAATGCCACTATCTACCATTGACCATAACACACGATAATTCCTACAAAGAGTTCATATTTTATAAAAAAAACAGCAATAAAACCGCAAGTGAAACTGATGATGAAGACAAAGAGCAATTCTGATCAGTAACAGAACGCAAAGAAGCCGAGAAATTGCAATATAACCAGTAGGTGAATGTAAACTATATTGTGGTCTGTTAATTCTAACAGTATATGATGAATATCAAATAAGGTGCTTTAATACAAGCAAAAGTAAAAAGAATTCAAAAGTTTGAACCTTATGATAATGCTATTTGATACAAAAGAAACCAAATTGTGGTTAATTTTGTTGGTCTTATATTTGTAAAATATTTTTTTAGTAAACTATTTTTTAATATAATAATTCTATACCCTTTTAAGCTATTTTAGACTCCTATCAATGTTTAAAACTGTTGTATATTAAAAAAATTGAGAATTAGCTCAGATATTAATGATTTTTTGAGGTTTTTAAGCAGAAATTCAATTGTGGACAAAATGTCACAAGAGTAACGCTTAGCCTTTTACTTAAAACAATGCCATTAATTCAGATTTTGTCAAAGAGATTTAAAAGTTTTTCCCTTTTGAAGAGATATAATTGCTCTATTATATTTGTAAATTTGAGTTTTGTATTCTCATATAATTCACAGGAATTCTACCTTAAAAACACTTTTTGTATTTTGCCTTTTCCAGTGGTCACAAGAGTAACAAAAGTTTGATTTATTTCCTAGACAACAAAAATATACTAAATTACATATTAGATATGTTTTATAAAGCGGAATGACATGAACTTTTAAATAGTAATTTTGAATTTTATCCTAAATATGTTTAGTATTGTAAAAAATGTACGTTTTTATGAAAATTTTCTCTGACTGTCACAAGAGTAACAATGGACGTTCCCATATCAGGATATTGGATAGTATATATATTACTTACTTTTTAAAAAGAAATTAAAAAAAAAATTCTTTAACATTTACACAATATATTGTGTAAATGCTATATATCAACCACACTGATGGAATGTATTTCAAGAGCACCAGTATCCTATCTCCGGCTTGAACACGTTTGGGCACACAATTTTGAACAAGCACACTGTTGGCCAGATATTATGAAACTGCATATGCAGATCGATGCACATTTTATCCTACAATCTTCATTTTTGGAGAATTCACACACAATGACAGAGGGGTGGAGCAGGAATTAACTACATCACAAATTTGGTGGAATCAGTAGAGCAAAAACAAATTCAGACAAAGCCTTCAAAACATGTTTCTTCACATGCAGATTGCAGAGCCTTCTTGTCAGTACGTTAATGCAAGTTCTATAAATGTGTTCAACGTTGACACTCAACATACAAAAATGTTGCAGCTTGGATAAGTATTCCGCCGTAAGAGAATACCAATTCAGGACATTAAGTAGTAGCTGCCAGTTTTCCCACAGGATTCAAGTTGTTGTAGAGTGCGTCTCTTACAAATAGGTCAACTGAGGCAACATTTTGTTACAAACATTACCTCAAACACCTTTATGTTAGAGCCACACAATGTCAGTTCAATCATGATCTTTAAAATAGTAAAAAAGTAAATTGCAATAATAGACTTTAGTAACAATGACATAGAAAAGAGCTACATTATTAACTTATATTACAAAAATTTTAGTGTGAGAGTAACATCTAACTTTGTTTTAACCTTTAAAAGGTGGGTGTTTGGTTTTAACATGGGATTCTGGTTGAAATAACAAATACCCATCCTGTAAACGTTAAAAGACAAATTATTGGCTAACGTTTTATTAGGCTTTAAGGCTACTCTTGTTTATAAACGAAACACAATTAAGTGTTTTTCAGTGATTTATTAATTTATGAAATAGCCAATTCTTTTTACCCGATTTTGAATCATTAATAATAGTATAAAATGTTGTAAAAATAAATATTTAAACATTAAGTTGTGTTTAGCAAATACATAAAGGTAAAGAATATATACATATGCAAAAAAAAGGCAACTATTTGGGTAACCATAGAATAGATTGATTGTGCAAATGCATTAAACATTTACAATAAAAAATTTATTGGTTTGTTGCACTAACATCCCACTAGACTTCAAAATTAGCTATTGGCGATGGTTTGAAAACTATCTCGAAAGGAAAAATCAGGGACACTTCTCTATAATTTGTAACCATGGTCAGATAACACCACAAAGACAACTTCCGAGCTGGCATTTCAGTCTCCAAGTTTTCATACCATAGCCAACATAAGCACACTCACACTTGTACCATGATAAATTTAACGTACAACAGCCCCAGAGGATGTTCGGCAAAAACAAAAAATAAACATACAACCCTTTTGATTATGGGCTCGGAACTCTTTCAACAAGAATAATGTATTTTGTAATAGATATTTGACAATACAATTATTTTACAAACTGAAAATTAGTATTGTCACTTATGAAGGTTAAAATGTACTGTACGGTCCCTCAGCTTTTAACAATTACCATTTTCGACAACCCTTCAGGGGGAAATGGAGTTCTTATGTTGGAAACAAAACCGGTTTTTGTTGCCAAGAACGTGGTAGCGTTGCGAATATAGCTTTTGGTCAATTCTTAGAACACGGTGCCCCTCAGCCCAATATTCAAAATTCGATGTTATACAACATTAACATGTTAATTCGATGTTATAATACACTAACATGTTATTGCCGACAAAAACCTTTTTTTTTGCCAATTAAAGAACTATTTTCCTCCATGCAAGGTTGCCAAAATGAAAATTTTATTGTTTACATATTATCGCCAAATATCATATTTGGGGGGGGGGGGGGGGGCATCGTGTTCTAGGAACCAACCTAGCCTTTTCAAAAATCCCACCACATCCAAGGGGGCTGTACAATACATTTTAACTAGATGGATTTATTTTACTGAAATAATGAGTACACTGAAATGAATAGTAGCTTAAATAAAACAAAGCATGTTGGTAGTCAGCAAAATTATCTACATTTCAAACATTGCATTAAAGTTAAATTTTTCCCCCAGTGTTTTACATGTTTTGGCAAAGTGTTTCTTTATACTTAAATTTAAACAATCCATTTATTGTATATTATGCGGACTCAACTGAAATTTAACCCTAGAATACAAACCATACGTAAATTTTACGTACTTTCCCATTAACTTTACATGGTAAACAAACAAGTTTAGTATTGTAAAGTTTAAAAAAATGCTAAGTGTTTAACCGCATATTGTTCGTTTAATTTAAAAAATATGTTACTCACGATTTAAAACATAGATATATGTTTTTTTATAAAGCTGTAAAATTTTCAATCAATTTTTTTCATTGGTTAAAATTCAGACTTGAGCTTGAAAAGCAACAGAATACAACGGCCGTAGTTGACAACGACTTTATACTAATATGTTTATATTTGAACTTTATATCAGTAAAAACACTTAAACATCATAAAACAAACATTTAATTACAATAACCATGAAATAAAACATTTAACTTACTTTGATATTCGATTAACACAGTCCGATACGTTAACATTAATAAGAAGGGGATTCAACGGTTCGTCGAGCCGGTTCGTAGATTCAGCGAAGTTTCGGTTGCAGTTAGGATGAACTAATTTCTGGTGAAAGCTGGCACCATTCTCGATAAAAAAATTTTGGTTCAACCTAGCTTGCACCATGATATGGTGCAACAAGTTGAAAACTTAGATTTTGCATCAAGATATGGTACAACGTTGAACTGAAATTTTTAACAGTGTAGAGGGCGTATACTACAATCTACCAAGACATTGAGAGGAAGTTTCACACCCTGATTGCAAATACCGTGTACGGTAGAACTGCTTGGGACACCTTGAAGTGCTACTTCGGACCTATCTCTCGAGCAGGTTTTGGCCAGATTGGTAGACGAGGTTCTCGAAATGCGGTGCGACTCTGACGAAGAAACCGTCGGAATATTCTTACGGAAGCTGGTAAAATCGAATTAAAACGAAAAGACGAAAGCAAAGATTACGCCGTCGTAGGGAAACGTTTACTTTGCCAAAGTATTTGGACAACAAATACTGTTTACCGGAGTTTCGGCATGTTAACATTCCCCTTAAAGAGTAAAAATACTCTGTAAAAGGATTAAACAATTGTGTTCTAAAACTGAGTATAAAAATTGTGAGGTGTGTAAAATTGCAAAATCAACCATGGTGTGAATAAAGACCAATTATACAAGCAAACTACTAAAGTGCTAGAGAGGGTTTAAATAGATTTGTGGGGACCTGCTGCTGTAAATTCTTTGGGGGTTAAAATTCTTTGGACCTGCTGCTGTAAATTCTTTGGGGGTAAAACATACTTATCAGTCATTGATGACTACTCGCGGAAAGTAGTTTACATAATTAAAATTAAAACTGAGGTCTTAAGTGTTTCAAATTTATTTAGCTAAAATAAAAAGGGAAACAAAATTAAAATTAGTGTTGCCAGAAAAATAGACAATAGTTCTGTCACGAAGGGTTTGAAAGCTTTCTTAGTATAGTCGGCTATTGAATATGAGCGTACGCCTACGTATACTATTGAGCAAAATGGGTGGCTGAAAAATAATAGACCAGCCATAGACGGAGTAGGTGCCATGCTCCAAAACGGTGGGTTACAACTACGATTTGGGGCAGAAGCCCTCGTAGCATTTGTGTACATCAAAAATAAATGTGAGCATAAATTAACACGGGGGTTAACTCTGACCTTGGTGCAAAATCCTAAAGGGAATTTACTAAACATGTTTTTAATTGTAACTTTTAATATTTTAAAATGGTTCTAAAATAACGAGGTGCATGTATGAATGTGTGTGTGAATGTGTATGTGTTCCCGGGTCTTTTCTTCGAGATAGACCCCGAACAGTCGCCAATAGCCCACTGTGCAGCTCTAGTGCGACGTTAATTAACCAAACCAAACTAATATTTTAAAAATATATAAGTACTGATAATCTGTTGCGTTAGATAACTTTTAACTTGGATAACTTGGAGTTTTCATATAATTAGAGTTTTAAATTTTTTGAGTCGTACATACAATTTTTAAAAAAATGTGCCAGCTACTATCGGCGCAGCTTAACGTCACATCGCCAAAGTCAAGTATCATCCACTGTGGTAGTAATATGAAGGGTGACAATTTGAGAAAACCGCGATTTGTTGATCTAAAATAAGAGGCCCGGTGGCATGGCCCCGAAGAACAGTATAAGACTAGTAATCGGAGGATTGCGAGTTCGAATCAGAGTTCTTAAAGTATTAGTAGTAAACACGTGACCTAATGTTTTCAACATTAAGCGCTGAAATGGGCTGGTTTCAATATGACATTACTTCAAGCCGGAATAAGCGAAATATCGCTCATTTTAATACAATTGTGAAAGTGCTTGTTAATGTGTCAAAATTTTATATTTGATAGTTTGAAGCTAAATAAAGTATACAAATGTGTAAATATTGTTTAAAAATACGCATTAGGATATTTACATTTTAAAACAATCTATATATTTTTTTTAAAAATACACACTTATTAACTTTGGTTGGCGATTACAAACTTGCGATTTGTTATAGTACTTCTAAGCTGTATTCCACATTATAAACAATATCGTTAAGTTGGCGGAAGTACCGAACATTAAACATTTCATACTGGATTTAGGATATGGGAACGTCCACCAAAAATGAAACTTTTTACTGAAATTAAAATTTTAACCAAACTGTAAGTGTGGTATATCAATTTAATCCTAGAAAGTTGTTGGATATGAATTTGTAAGCTATTATTTCATAAGAATAATAGTCTGCAGTGAAATTGTTCTGAAAGTTGACTTATTTCTTCACTTTTATTGGGGCCAAAAATGTCATGTGCGGCCAAAAATATATGTAATAATACTATATTATTTTCTTAATTTTGTTCATTAATTGAAATCATTATATATACAAATTCATAATCCATTTACATATTTATCATATATATATATAGTTGAAATATTTTAGATTAGCTTTTGAATAAAATATTATCTATTTAATAGTGATGTTTAATTGTCACAAGAGTAACAAAAAACATATAAAAGTTTCAAATTTGTAAAAACTACTTAACGTTTTTACTTGAAACCTTTTAATCTCTGATTTGGTGGAATAAGACATATTTTACACCATTTATTTTTTGTGTGTCATGCATAGAACAACCTCTGTTGTGTTGTCACAAGAGTAACAAATGACTTTACACAAGAGTAACGCATAACATTTCTGGCAAGTAAATCAAATAGGTTGTCTTCAGACCAAAACAAAATTTTAAGTTTATTTAGCTTTGCCCTTTTTAAGAATAAGTTCTTGAGTAGTTTTTCCATAATTAATTTTATTAATAATTTATTACATAATTAATTTAAAACAAATTAAATTGCAGTCATTCATGTTTTTAAATGAATGAACTTAATTTTTTATTTACTTTAAAATTACAGAACAATTATGACAGCAGGTCCTCAGAATGTGTGTATTTGTGGTTTTCATAAAAATTTTCAGAGTAATTCATAGGGCAGTTGCATATATATTTTCTCCATTCCTACAGATTTATTGATTTAGAGTGCTGTGCAGGCCCGTTGCACCGGGGGGAGCACAGCCCCACTATAATCTGGAAACCCTGAAAGTTGGGAATTTCTACTTCTAAAAATCCCCAATTTGAGAAAATGTATGCCTGAAGAAAATTAATATTATTAGCAAATGAAAGCTAGGGCAGATTAGAAATGGCCTAACTTGTATCATTACATTTAAATTAGACCTCAGAACGGACATTGCATTGGAATATGGGTGCAACAAATCAATGCTTGTGAGAGAACTGTTTAATATTACCTAAAATGTATATAAAAAAAGATGAAAAATGCTGATAAGTTGGAAATGGGAATTTTCAGCACTGTTGAGTTGAGAATTTTGAATCGTTAAGTTGGGAAATTTGTTGTTTCAAGTTTGTTGTTTCAATATAGTTATGTCGCTGGTGCTTTGATACTTTACTTGAATGTTGGTAGACATTCAGAATGCGCATTTTGAAAAGATATCATAGAACGACTATTATATAATACAAGACAGATTTTCTGTAAATGTGTTTGCACAATATTTTAATGCAGCATCTCCAAGAAAATGTATCGGTCAAAAGTGTATCCAGTTTTTTCTGATGGTTGCACAGGCCAATTTAAACAAAAATATAATTTTGTAAACTTGTCAGCACTTAAATATTAACAGTTTTCATGGACATTTTATTTTCAACATCTTATGATACGAGTGCTGTAGATGGAATCGGTGCTGTTTTTCTCTTTTTAAGTGATGTCTATGAAATGAAGTGCATGGTAAAAAGCAATTATACAAAAAGCTGCTGATTTTGCAGAACTTGTACATGGTGCAACAAAGGTAAACATACTTTATGTACCAAATGAAGAAATCATAGCCAAAGAATTCATTTGCGTATTACTCTTGGAGAAATTGTATAGTGAAGGGCCCACAAAAACACTTTGTCGAAGCTACCAAAAATGCCACTATCTACCATTGACCATAACACACGATAATTCCTACAAAGAGTTCATATTTTATAAAGGAAACAGCAATAAAACTGCAAGTGAAACCGAGGATGAAGACGAAGAGCAATTCTGCTCAGTAACAGAACGCAAAGGAGCCGAGAAATTGCAATATAACCAGTAGGTGAATGTAAACTATGTTGTGGACCGTTAATTCTAACAGCATATGATAAATATCAAATAAGGTGCTTTAATACACACAAAAGTAAAAAGAATTCAAAAGTTTGAACCTTATGATCAAGCTATTTGATACAAAAGAAACCAAATTGTGGCTAATTTTGTTGCTCTTATATTTGTAAAATATTTTTTTAGTAAACTATTTTTTAATATAATAATTCTATACCCTTTTAAGCTATTTCCTATCAATGTTTAAAACTGTTCTATATTAAAAAAATTGAGAATTAGCTCATATATTAATGATTTTTTGAGGGTTTTAAGCAGAAATTCTATTGTGGACAAAATGTCACAAGAGTAACGCTTAGCCTTTTACTTAAAACAATGCCAGAGATTCAAAAAAAATTCCCTTTTGAAGAGATATAATTGCTCTATTATATTTGTAAATTTGAGTTTTGTATTCTCATATAATTCACAGGAATTCTACCTTAAAAACACTTTTTGTATTTTGCCTTTTCCAGTGGTCACAAGAGTAACAAAAGTTTGATTTATTTCCTAGACAACAAAAATATACTAAATTACATATTAGATATGTTTTATAAAGCGGAATGACATGAACTTTTAAATAGTAATTTTGAATTTTATCCTAAATATGTTTAGTATTGTAAAAAATGTACGTTTTTATGAAAATTTTCTCTGACCGTCACAAGAGTAACAATGGACGTTCCCATATATGGTGCACGCATCATGCCAGGGTGGTTCGTACAAGTATAACCACGTGATTGCCAATATAATACTTTAAGAACTTTGTGGTTAGAATCAAAGGGTACTTAACAATAGTATGGCTACCAGTTCTCCCTAAATTATTCGCCCATTGCCCGCTATGCAGCTCTAGTGTGACGTTACCCCGAACCGTCGCCAATAGCTCACTGTGACGCCTTCGTTGCCGAGCGATGGACTTGACAAAGAAAAAGTAAAAAGAAGTGATATTGTGATCGGTGGGTTGCCAACTTCGCTACAAAATACTAGAAAAGTCGTCCAGAAAATCCGCAAGAATTAACGGCGTGTATACGGGACTGGTGCACGATAAATCTGATCGAGGTCCAAAGTCCCGACGTCTATTGAAGGCGTTGGGTGCCAGTTTAGGTGTTTCCTCGTCATCTGACCATGGTTCTAAAATAACGAGGCATCGTTCCCGGGTCTTTCCTTCGAGATAGACTCCGAACCGTCGCCAATAGCCCACTGTGCAGCTCCAGTGCGACGTTAATTAATAAAACCAAACAAAAAAATAGCTCACTGTGCAACTCCACTGCTACGTTAATTAACAAACGAAACAAAACTAGTGTGACGTTAATTAACTTAACCAAACCAATCTCCTTAATTGCAAAATTCATCCAAAATAAACGTGCGTACACGGAACGCATTAAATCTGATCGGGGTCTAATGTTCTGACGCCAATTGAGGTTGCCTCGGGTGCCAGTACTTCAATTGTCTTCGTCTTCTGAAGGGATATTTCCTTCGATATAAAAGGGGGCCGGATAGCCCAGTGGATAAAGGCGTCGGCTGTGAATCAAAGGATTCACGGTTCGAACGTGTGCGAGGACTAGACTAAAGAATAGTAAAAAAGTAGTGATGTTGCGATCGGAGGGTTGTCAACTTCGCTACAAAAATACTAGAATGTCGTCCAGAACATCCACAAAAATTATCGGCGTGTATACTCTCAGAATTTAACCACTTAAGGTATTTATTTTTGTTAAATGGGCATTGAAATTTGATATTTACAATGATTTCACTAAAAACTGTACTTTTGATCCACCGGGCACCGATAATGCAGTTATTCAGTTTAAGAAATTTTTTTCGGGCTGTTAGGTTAATAGTGTATCGGTTCTTCATGCCCCGTCTCTGAATTCTCCAAGTAAGGTATTTATTTTTGGGTATTGGGCATTGAAATTTGAAATTTACAATGATTTCACTAAAAACTGTATCTTTCATTCACCGGGCACCGAGAATGCAGTTATTCAGTTTAAGGAATTTTTTTCGGTCTGTTAGGTTAATGGTGTATCGGTTCTTCATGCCCCGTCTCTGAATTATCCACGTAAGGTATTTAGTTTTCTTAAATGGGCATTGTTCGAGCACCAGGACCGCACCAACCGGAAGCCAGGTCCGCAACATCAGAATAGGCTTGCATTTCCGCTCGCTATATAAGCCACCATGTTCATCTATATTTTGTTCTTTTTTCATCATCCTAAACCACCAAAGCCGTGGTACGCTGTGCACAATAAAATGTTGTGCCTTCCTGATTTGTTTTGAAATTGGATTAAACGATGTTCTTTTAAATTAATTAATAAAGTTTATTTTACTGTACCTACGTCTCAGCAATCTATTTGTAACCACCCACCACACCTATGCACATGGTCCGTCGGAGCCTGAAGACGTCTATACTCAAGGTCAGTCACTGAACTTTTTTGAACTTATTATACTTTTTGCAACATGGAAGATCTAATTTCGAAACAAAACCAAATCTATGACTTGATGACTAAATTCATAAGAAATTTCAAGAAAGATTCTCAAAGCAGACAAACTCAAACTAATCTACAAACCAGAATAGAACACTTTACACAATATTGGACAAAGTTTCAAGGTAACCACGAACAGTTAATCCTACTATCAGTTCCCGAAACTAACTCGTACGTTAAGGAAGATTTGCATTCAACAGTTGAGGAATATTTCTTAGATAACGTCACGGAACTGAAAGAATACTTAAGTTTACATTTTCCAGTACACAATGAAAGTTTTCGGGCAAAGTCTTCTACTGTAAATAAAGATTCCGAGTTTAACTCTGAACCAAAACTGCCAAGCATAAACATTCCACATTTTTCTGGCAAATATGAAGACTGGGCATCATTTTATGACCTTTTCAAAATAATGATTCATGACAGCCCGAATCTTAACGCAGTTCAAAAATTGTATTATCTTAAATCTCATTTAACTGGACAAGCATTTAACTTAATCAAGAATTTTAACGTTACTGAAACAAACTACTCAGCCGCGTGGGATCTTCTAATTCAAAGATTCGAAAATAAAAGACTTCTGGTCGATTCTGAATTAAAAGCCTTATTTTCGCAACCAAAAATAAACTACGACACCGCTCAAAGTATGAGAAATCTTATAGACACAACTGAGAGCAGTTTACTTGCTTTAAAAAACTTAAACATTCCTATCGAATCATGGGATGCAATCATGGTTTTTCTCGTCGTACAAAAGCTTTCAAACGATTCAATACAATTATGGGAGCAAAGTCTAAAGTCACAAACGGACGTTCCGACTTTCAAAGAATTAAAAGAATTTTTAGAATGCCGCTTTCGCACCCTTGAATCTATCGGAAACGCTTCACGCCCGGCACGCAATCCTCAGTTTAAACAAAGTCAGAGCAAAAGTCATCATATTTACAAACCACAAACATGCTGTTTTTGTAATGAAAACCATTTCAGTTCAAAGTGTTTTAAATTTGGAAAAATATCAAATGACAAGATGGAACTTATTTCGAGCAAATTACTTTGTTTCAATTGTTTTTCTTCCCAGCACGTCGTTCGACAGTGCCCAAGCAAGTTCAGCTGCAGCCACTGTGGGAAAAGACATCATAGCCTGATCCACAACGCTATTCAACAGAAGTCCCAGGTTGCCAACGAAGACAGACCTACTACATCCGAAGACGTTGAAGACAAAGCTAAAGTATCGGTCAATTCACACAGCAACTCTTCTGGTAAGCTCATTCTATTAAGTACCGCCAGAGTAAGAGTCTCAAATCCCTTTTTACCTGGAAGTGGAACTGTCGCTCGTATTCTTCTGGATCAAGGATCTCAATCTACTTTTATTAGCGAATCACTTACACAAAGATTAAGTCTTGGAAAGGAGCCTATACATGCAGAAATCTCTGGCATCGCTAGTGAAAGTCCAAAGACGTGTAATAAACAAGTCAAAGTGACTATTCAATCCCTTTCAGGAACTCAAACACTACAAACTAATGCTTTAGTTCTAAACAAGCTCACAAACTACGCAGAACACCTAAGTATTCCACGTTTTGATTGGGAACACCTTCAAGGTTTACAACTCGCCGACCCTAGTTACAACCAACCCGGACACATAGATTTAATTGTCGGGGCAGATAATTTCCCACTCGTTATGTTAGACGGATTAATTAGAGGAAAAAAGGGTACACCCATGGCTCAGAACACTGTTCTAGGATGGATTTTGACCGGCCCAATTGAAAGTCAAAGCACATTTCAATCAAAACAGAGAATTCAAGTTAACAATTTCCATTGCAATTCGAACTTGGAATATCAATTACGGAAATTTTGGGAGATCGAAGAAATCGCTCCAAAACCCCATTTAACACCCGAAGAATTAATATGTGAAGAGATTTTTCAAAAAACGCATTTCAAAGAAAATGGTAGATACGTTGTCAACTTGCCCTTTAAAGATAACGAACGGTTAATTCCATTAGGTGAATCGGAAAAATTAGCTACCGCAAAATTCAAGCAACTTCAACGGAAACTTGAAAGGAATCCAAGTTTGGCTAACGAATATAATCAACAAATTACCGAGTACTTAACTCTCAACCACATGGAGGAGGTAGAACCTGATGCGAGGTTTTTGAAACAAGATAACAAAGGTTACCTAGGATATTATCTACCCTATCGCCATGTAATTAAAGAAAGCAGTACATCGACAAAATTAAGAGTGGTATTTAATGGGTCACAAAAAACCTCCACAGGATACTCTCTTAATGATAAACTATTAACCGGCCCTAACCTTCAAGAAAACATAGCGAATGTTATTCTCAGATGGCGATTACACAAAATTGCGTACACCGCTGATATCCACAAAATGTACCGACAAATCAGGGTTAATAACCAACACCAAGATTATCAAAGAATAATCTGGAGACCCCAAGATTCAAATGTGCACAAACATTTTCGATTAACTACCGTGACGTTCGGTATGGATAGCTCAGCTTATATCGCTATGCGTGTTCTTCGGCAATTAGCCACTGACGAAGCTCAGGATTTACCTTTAGGTGCAAAATCAATTTTAAATGATTTTTATGTCGATGACGTAATGACAGGTGCTGACAGCATCGAAGATGCTACTAAAATTAAAAATGAAACAGTTGAGCTACTTTGCAGAGGTAACTTCTCCCTCCGCAAATGGGTTAGCAACAGCCAGCCTTTTCTTAAAGATATTCCAGACGAGTATCTCGAAAAGGGAATAAAAGATTTTAAAACAGAGAATATAAAAGCTTTTGGACTTCAGTGGAATCCGAATACAGACACTTTAAGTTACGAAACAAAGTTTTCCCCTAGTGTTAGTTTTCCCACCAAAAGAAGCGTGTTATCTGACATTAGTCGTGTTTACGATCCTCAAGGTCTGATCTCGGCCATTACTGTACAAGGCAAAATTCTCATGCAGGACATTTGGCTATCGGGACTTGATTGGGACACAGTTCTTTCCCCATCGTTACAAAATCGTTGGTATACATTATCTAAATATTTAGCAAACATAACTGATATTCGCATACCACGGTGGATTGGATATCACGATAACATGGAAGTTGAATTGCATGGATTCAGTGATGCATCAATAAAGTGTTATTCAGCTGTAGTATACCTCAAAAATTGCGATGAAAAAAGTGGTACTTTTCTAATAATGGCTAAGACTAAAGTAGCTCGAATAAAACAGATTTCACTCCCCAGATTAGAATTATGTGCTGCTACATTACTCTCTAAGTTAATACGCGAAACTGTTTTAGCACTCAAATTAACCCCAAGAAAGATTTACGCATGGACTGACTCAAACATTGTTTTATGTTGGCTAACTAAACATCCTTCTTTTTGGAAAACTTTTATAGCTAACAGGGTCAGTGAAATACACAGTGGGCTGGATGTCGATTGGAGATATGTTCCCTCAGCGGAAAATCCGGCAGACATAGCAACACGAAGTATCTCGCCAGCTGATCTTCAAAATCATCATCTGTGGTAGACAGGCCCGGCTTGGCTAAACATGGCATCTACACATTGGCCTTTGAACCCTGTCACCGAAGTCACCGAGATAGAAAAGCGAAAGGTAACGCTTAACTTTTCAATCTGCAACTCCTCAAATGACTTTGACTTAACTACCAGATTTTCAAGTATTACGAAATTGGTAAGAGTTACTGCATACTGTTTGCGTTTTCTGAAAAACTGCCGCACCTCGAAATTCAACCGTTCAATAGAACATTTATCAGTTGAAGAATTGGACAGCGCGTTTAAATTAATCATTCGACTAGAACAGAGCCACGAATTCCCTGAAGAAATCGGTGCATTTGTTGCAAAAAAACCGCTTCCTCGAAAAAGCAAATTATTGTCTATTAACCCTTTTCTTGACAACGCTGGAATATTGCGATTGGGTGGACGTTTAGAACATGCCAATCTTAACTTTTCTGAAAAGCATCCAATCGTTCTTTCCCCTAAAGGTTCTGTGTGCACTCTTCTCATTAGAAAAGCTCATTTAGAAACTTACATGGCGGGTTAAATCTAACTCTTAGACATTTAAGAAATCGTTATTGGATCATTCATGCACGCAACGTTGTAAAAAAATTATTCATTCTTGCCCTCCTTGTTTCCGACAAAAGGCCACAACCGCTGAGCAATTAATGGGAAATTTACCAACTCCTCGAGTTACCGCAGCAAGACCGTTTGCCCACACAGGAATTGACTATATCGGTCCAATAGAACTCAAACAAAGTAAAAGAAAAAATTCCCCATTTCATAAAGGATACATTGCATTATTTATTTGTTTAAGTGTAAAAGCTATACACCTTGAAGTCGTAACCGATCTGACTTCTCAAGCATTCTTGGCTGCTTTCCGGCGATTCACTTCTCGCAGAGGATTGTGTTCTGATATCTATAGTGACAACGCAACGAATTTCAAAGGTGCATCTTCTATCCTTAAATCGGATTTTTCTCAAAGCGTAGATGAAATTCAAATTGCCGCTAAACCCCTTTTAGTCAATGATAGTGTGACTTGGCTTTTTATTCCCCCCTCTGCTCCTCATTTTGGGGGCCTGTGGGAGAGGGGGTTAAAGGAACGAAATTTCACCTCAAAAGAATATTAAAAGACGCCCGATTAACTTACGAAGAAATGTCCACACTTGTCGCACAGATAGAAGGAACTCTTAATTCCCGTCCAATCACGCCCATGTCAACTGACCCCGAAGATTTAGCTCCTCTCACCCCAGGTCATTTCCTAATTGGAGATAGTCTTTCTCATCCCCCTGAACCTAGTTTGCTGAACTTTCAAGAACATATTTTAAGTCGTTGGCAACGAATTCAGAGACTACACCAGCATTTTTGGAATAGGTGGTCCTCCGAATATTTAAATCGCTTACAGGAGAGACCAAAATGGAGAAAACAAAGCCCCAATCTCGAAGTAGGAGAACTAGTTTTGATTAAAGATCAAAGATTGCCTCCAACCAAGTGGCTACTTGGTAGAATTTTAGAGGTTCATAAAGGGGAGGACGGACTCGTGCGTGTAGCACCCTTCGCACGAAGGAGACCACCCTCGTTCGACCTATTGCAAAGTTATGCAAACTCCCTCTTTAATGTTTTCATTTTAGTTTCTTTCAGATTTCTGCTGTCCCAATACGGATTTATTGAAACCGGAGGTTTCAAGGCGAGGTGAATGTTCGAGCACCAGGACCGCACCAACCGGAAGCCAGGTCCGCAACATCAGAATAGGCTTGTATTTCCGCTCGCTATATAAGCCACCATGTTCATCTATATTTTGTTCTTTTTTCATCATCCTAAACCACCAAAGCCGTGGTACGCTGTGCACAATAAAATGTTGTGCCTTCCTGATTTGTTTTGAAATTGGATAAAACGATGTTCTTTTAAATTAATTAATAAAGTTTATTTTACTGTACCTACGTCTCGGCAATCTATTTGTAACCACCCACCACACCTATGCACAGGCATTGAAATTTAAATTTTACGATGATTTAACTAAAAACTGTATATTTGATCCACCGGGCACCGAGAATGAAGTTAATTATTTTAAGGAATTTTTTTCGTGCTGTTAGGTAAATGGTGTATCGGTTATTCATGCCCCGTCTCAGAATTTAACCACTTAAGGTATTTATTTTTGTTAAATGGGCATTGAAATTTGATATTTACAATGATTTCACTAAAAACTGTACTTTTGATCCACCGGGCACCGATAATGCAGTTATTCAGTTTAAGGAATTTTTTTCGGTCTGTTAGGTTAATAGTGTATCGGTTCTTCATGCCCCGTCTCTGAATTCTCCAAGTAAGGTAACTTTTTTTTAAATGGGCTTTAATATTTGAAATTTACAGTGATTTCACTAAAAACTGTACCTTTGATCCACCGGGCACCGATCATGCTGTTATTTAGTTCAGGGAATGAATTTTTTTCGGGCTGTTAGGTTAATGGTGTATCGGTTCTTCATGCTCCGCCTCTGAATTCCCCACGTAAGGTATTTTTTTTGGGGTATTGGGCATTGAACTTTGAAATTTACAATGATTTCACTAAAAACTGTATATTTGATCCACCGGGCACCGAAAATGCAGTTATTCAGTTTATAGAATTTTTGTTCGGGCTGTTAGGTTAATGGTGTATCGGTTCTTCATGCCCCGTCTCTGAATTATCCACGTAAGGTATTTAGTTTTCTTGAATGGGCATTGAAATTTGAAATTTACAATAATTTCACTAAAAACTGTACTTTTGATCCACCGAGCACCGAGAATGCAGTTATTCAGTTTAAGGAATTTTTTTCGGGCTGTTAGGTTAATGGTGTATCGGTTCTTCATGCCCCCTCTCAGAATTTCTCCACGTAAGGCATTTATTTTTGTTAAATGGGCATTGAAATTTGAAATTTACAATGATTTCACTAAAAACTGTACCTTTGATCCACGGGGCACCGAGAATGCAGTTATTTAGTTTAACGAATTTTTTCGTACTGTTTAGTTAAAGGTGTATCGGTTATTATTGCCCCGTCTCAGAATTTAACCACTTAAGGTATTTATTTTTGTTAAATGGGCATTAAAATTTGATATTTACAAAGATTTCACTAAAAACTGTACTTTTGATCCACCGGGCACCGATCATACAGTTATTTAGTTTAAGGAATGAATTTTTTTCGGGCTATTAGGTTAATGGTGTATCGGTTCTTCATGCCCCGTCTCTGAATTATCCACGTAAGGTATTTAGTTTTCTTAAATGGGCATTTAAATTTAAATTTTACAATGATTTAACTAAAAACTGTATATATGATCCACCGGGCACC
The DNA here is from genome assembly GCA_963932185.1 of Troglohyphantes excavatus. NCBI lineage: Eukaryota > Metazoa > Arthropoda > Arachnida > Araneae > Linyphiidae > Troglohyphantes > Troglohyphantes excavatus. The sequence continues at coordinate 74,817,746 of OZ010672.1, read as the reverse complement.
GAGAATGAAGTTATTTATTTTAAGGAATTTTTTTCGTGCGGTTAGGTAAATGGTGTATCGGTTATTCATGCCCCGACTCAGAATTTAACCACGTAAGGTATTTATTTTTGTTAAATGGGCAATGAAATTTGATATTTACAATGATTTCACTAAAAACTGTATATTTGATCCACCGGGCACCGATAATGCAGTTATTCAGTTTCAGGAATTTTTGTTCGGGCTGTTAGGTTAATGGTGTATCGGTTCTTCATGCCTCGTCTCTGAATTATCCAGGTAAGATAACTTTTTTTTCAAATGGGCTTTAATATTTGAAATTTACAGTGATTTCACTAAAAACTGTACCTTTGATTCACCGGGCACCGAGAATGCAGTTATGTAGTTTAAAGAATTTTTTTAAGGCTGCTTGGTTAATAGTGTATCGGTTCTTTGTGCCTCGTCTCTGAATTCTCCACGTAAAGTATTTATTTTTGTTAAAGGGCTTTGAAATTTGAAATTTACGAAGATTTCACTAAAAACTGTACCTTTGATCCACCGGTCACCGAGAATGCAGTTATTTAGTTTAAGAATTTGTTTTCGGGCTGTTAGGTTAATGGTGTATCGATTCCTCATGATCCGTCTCTGAATTCTCCACGTAAATTATTTATTTTTGTTAAATGGGCATTGAAATTTGAATTTTACAATGATTTCACTATAAACTGTACCTTTGGTCCACCGGGCACCGAGAATGCAGTTATTTAGTTTAAAGAATATTTTTAAGGCTGTTAGGTTAAAAGTGTATCGGTTCTTCATGCCCCGTCTCAGAATTTCTCCACGTAAAGTATTTATTTTTGTTAAATGGCATTGAAATTTGATATTTACAATGATTTCACTAAAAACAGTAATTTGATCCACCGGGCACCGATCATGCAGTTATTTAGTTTAAGGAATGAATTTTTTTCGGGCTGTTAGGTTAATGGTGTATTGGTTCTTCATGCTCCACCTCTGAATTCCCCACGTAAGGTATTTTTTTTTGGGTATTGGGCATTGAACTTTGAAATTTACAATGATTTCACTAAAAACTGTATATTTGATCCACCGGGCACCGAAAATGCAGTTATTCAGTTTATAGAATTTTTGTTCGGGCTGTTAGGTTAATGGTGTATCGGTTCTTCATGCCCCGTCTCTGAATTATCCACGTAAGGTATTTAGTTTTCTTGAATGGGCATTGAAATTTGAAATTTACAATAATTTCACTAAAAACTGTACTTTTGATCCACCGAGCACCGAGAATGCAGTTATTCAGTTTAAGGAATTTTTTTCGGGCTGTTAGGTTAATGGTGTATCGGTTCTTCATGCCCCCTCTCAGAATTTCTCCACGTAAGGCATTTATTTTTGTTAAATGGGCATTGAAATTTGAAATTTACAATGATTTCACTAAAAACTGTACCTTTGATCCACGGGGCACCGAGAATGCAGTTATTTAGTTTAACGAATTTTTTCGTACTGTTTAGTTAAAGGTGTATCGGTTATTATTGCCCCGTCTCAGAATTTAACCACTTAAGGTATTTATTTTTGTTAAATGGGCATTGAAATTTGATATTTACAAAGATTTCACTAAAAACTGTACTTTTGATCCACCGGGCACCGATCATACAGTTATTTAGTTTAAGGAATGAATTTTTTTCGGGCTATTAGGTTAATGGTGTATCGGTTCTTCATGCCCCGTCTCTGAATTATCCACGTAAGGTATTTAGTTTTCTTAAATGGGCATTTAAATTTAAATTTTACAATGATTTAACTAAAAACTGTATATATGATCCACCGGGCACCGAGAATGAAGTTATTTATTTTAAGGAATTTTTTTCGTGCGGTTAGGTAAATGGTGTATCGGTTATTCATGCCCCGACTCAGAATTTAACCACGTAAGGTATTTATTTTTGTTAAATGGGCAATGAAATTTGATATTTACAATGATTTCACTAAAAACTGTATATTTGATCCACCGGGCACCGATAATGCAGTTATTCAGTTTCAGGAATTTTTGTTCGGGCTGTTAGGTTAATGGTGTATCGGTTCTTCATGCCTCGTCTCTGAATTATCCAGGTAAGATAACTTTTTTTTCAAATGGGCTTTAATATTTGAAATTTACAGTGATTTCACTAAAAACTGTACCTTTGATTCACCGGGCACCGAGAATGCAGTTATGTAGTTTAAAGAATTTTTTTAAGGCTGCTTGGTTAATAGTGTATCGGTTCTTTGTGCCTCGTCTCTGAATTCTCCACGTAAAGTATTTATTTTTGTTAAAGGGCTTTGAAATTTGAAATTTACGAAGATTTCACTAAAAACTGTACCTTTGATCCACCGGTCACCGAGAATGCAGTTATTTAGTTTAAGAATTTGTTTTCGGGCTGTTAGGTTAATGGTGTATCGATTCCTCATGATCCGTCTCTGAATTCTCCACGTAAATTATTTATTTTTGTTAAATGGGCATTGAAATTTGAATTTTACAATGATTTCACTATAAACTGTACCTTTGGTCCACCGGGCACCGAGAATGCAGTTATTTAGTTTAAAGAATATTTTTAAGGCTGTTAGGTTAAAAGTGTATCGGTTCTTCATGCCCCGTCTCAGAATTTCTCCACGTAAAGTATTTATTTTTGTTAAATGGCATTGAAATTTGATATTTACAATGATTTCACTAAAAACAGTAATTTGATCCACCGGGCACCGATCATGCAGTTATTTAGTTTAAGGAATGAATTTTTTTCGGGCTGTTAGGTTAATGGTGTATTGGTTCTTCATGCTCCACCTCTGAATTCCCCACGTAAGGTATTTTTTTTTGGGTATTGGGCATTGAACTTTGAAATTTACAATGATTTCACTAAAAACTGTATATTTGATCCACCGGGCACCGAAAATGCAGTTATTCAGTTTATAGAATTTTTGTTCGGGCTGTTAGGTTAATGGTGTATCGGTTCTTCATGCACCGTCTCTGAATTATCCACGTAAGGTATTTAGTTTTCTTAAATGGGCATTGAAATTTAAATTTTACGATGATTTAACTAAAAACTGTATATATGATCCACCGGGCACCGAGAATGCAGTTATTTAGTTTAACGAATTTTTTCGTACTGTTTAGTTAAAGGTGTATCGGTTATTCATACCCCCTCTCAGAATTTCTCCACGTAAGTTATTTTATTTTGTTAAATGTTCATTGAAATTTGATATTTACAATGATTTCACTAAAAACTGTACCTTTGATCCACGGGGCACCGAGAATGCAGTTATTTAGTTTAACGAATTTTTTCGTACTGTTTAGTTAAAGGTGTATCGGTTATTCTTGCCCCGTCTCAGAATTTAACCACTTAAGGTATTTATTTTTGTTAAAGGGCATTGAAATTTGAAATTTACAATAATTTCACTAAAAACTGTACCTTTGATCCACCGGGCACCGAGAATGCAGTTATTTAGTTTAAAGAACTTTTTTCGAGCTGTTGGGTTAATGGTGCATCGGTTCTTCATGCCCCGTCTCTGAATTCTCCAAGTAAGGTATTTATTTATGTTATATAGGCTTTGAAATTTGAAATTTACGAAGATTTCACTAAAAACTGTACCTTTGATCCACCGGGCACTGAGAATGCAGTTATTTAGTTTAAGAATTTGTTTTCGGGCTGTTAGGTTAATGCTGTATCGGTTCCCCATGACCCGTCTCTGAATTCTCCACGTAAATTATTTATTTTTGTTAAATGGGCATTGAAATTTGAATTTTACAATGTGTTCACTAAAAACTGTACCTTTGATTCACCGGGCACCGAGAATGCAGTTATTTTTAGTTTAAAGAATTTTTTAAGGCTGTTAGGTTAATAGTGTATCGGTTCTTCATGCCCCGTCTCTGAATTCTCCACGTAAGGTATTTATTTATGTTATATAGGCATTGAAATTTGAAATTAACGAAGATTTTACTAAAAACTGTACCTTTGATCCACAGGGCACCGAGAATGCAGTTATTTAGTTTAACGACTTTTTTCGTACTGTTTAGTTAAAGGTGTATCGGTTATTCATTCCTTGTCTCAGAATTTCTCCACGTAAGGTATTAATTTTTGTTAAATGGGCATTGAAATTTGATATTTACAATGATTTCACTAAAAACAGTAAATTTGATCCACCGGGCACCGATAATGCAGTTATTTAGTTTAAGGAAATTTTTTCGAGCTGTTAGGTTAATGGTGCATCGGTTCTTCATGCCCTGCCTCTGAATTCCCCACGTAAGGTATTTATTTTTGGGTATTGGGCATTGAAATTTGAAATTTACAATGATTTCACTAAAAACTGTATGTTTGATCCACCGGGCACCGATAATGCAGTTAATCAGTTTATAGAATATTTGTTCGGGCTGTTAGGTTAATGGTGTATCGGTTCTTCATGCTCTGCCTCTGAATTCCCCACGTAAGGTATTTATTTTTGTTAAATTGGCATTGAAATTTGATATTTACAATGATTTCACTAAAAACTGTACTTTTGATCCGCCGGGCGCCGATAATGCAGTTATTCAGTTTAAGGAATTTTTTTCGGTCTGTTAGGTTAATAGTGTATCAGTTCTTCATGCCCCGTCTCTGAATTCTCCAAGTAAGGTATTTATTTTTGTTTAATGGGCATTGAAATTTGAAATTTACAATGATTTCACTAAAAACTGTACGTTTGATCCACCGGGCACCGAGAATGCAGTTATTTAGTTTAAATTTTTTTTTAAGGCTGTTAGGTTAATGGTGTATCGGTTCTTAATGCCCCGTCTCTGAATTCTCCAAGTAAGGTAACTTTTTTTTTAATGGGCTTTAATATTTGAAATTTACAGTGATTTCACTAAAAACTGTACCTTTGACCCACCGGGCACCGAGAATGCAGTTATTTAGTTTAAAGAATATTTTTAAGGATGTTAGGTTAATAGTGTATCGGTTCTCCGTGCCCCGTCTCTGAATACTCCACATAAAGTATTTATTTTTGTTAAATGGGCATTGAAATTTGAAATTTACAATAATTTCACTAAAAACTGTACTTTTGATCCACCGAGCACCGAGAATGCAGTTATTCAGTTTAAGGATTTTTTTTTGGGCTGTTAGGTTAATGGTGTATCGGTTATGCATGCCCCGTCTCAGAATTTCTCCACGTAAAGTATTTATTTTTGTTAAATGGCATTGAAATTTGATATTTACAATGATTTCACTAAAAACAGTAATTTGATCCACCGGGCACCGATCATGCAGTTATTTAGTTTAAGGAATGAATTTTTTTCGGGCTGTTAGGTTAATGGTGTATCGGTTCTTCATGCTCCGCCTCTGAATTCCCCTCGTAAGGTATTTTTTTTTGGGTATTGGGCATTGAAATTTAAATTTTACGATTATTTAACTAAAAACTGTATATATGATCCACCGGGCACCGAGAATGCAGTTATTTAGTTTAACGAATTTTTTCGTACTGTTTAGTTAAAGGTGTATCGGTTATTCATGCCCCCTCTCAGAATTTTTCCACGTAAGGTATTTATTTTTGTTAAATGGGCATTGAAATTTGATATTTACAATGATTTCACTAAAAACTGTATATTTGATCCACCGGGCACCGATAATGCAGTTATTCAGTTTAAGGAATTTTTGTTCGGGCTGTTAGGTTAATGGTGTATCGGTTCTTCATGCCCCGTCTCTGAATTCTCCAAGTAAGGTAACTTTTTTTTTAAATGGGCTTTAATATTTGAAATTTACAGTGATTTCACTAAAAACTGTACCTTTGATCCACCGGGCACCGAGAATGCAGTTATTTTTAGTTTAAAGAATTTTTTTAAGGCTGTTAGGTTAATAGTGTATCGGTTCTTCATGCCCCGTCTCTGAATTCTCCACGTAAGGTATTTATTTATGTTATATAGGCATTGAAATTTGAAATTAACGAAGATTTTACTAAAAACTGTACCTTTGATCCAACGGGCACCGAGATTGCAGTTATTTAGTTTAACGAATTTTTTCGTACTGTTTAGTTAAAGGTGTATCGGTTATTCATGCCTTGTCTCAGAATTTCTCCACGTAAGGTATTAATTTTTGTTAAATGGGCATTGAAATTTGATATTTACAATGATTTCACTAAAAACTGTACCTTTGATCCACCGGGCACCGAGAATGCAGTTATTTTTAGTTTAAAGAATTTTTTTAAGGCTGTTAGGTTAATAGTGTATCGGTTCTTCATGCCCCGTCTCTGAATTCTCCACGTAAGGTATTTATTTATGTTATATAGGCATTGAAATTTGAAATTAACGAAGATTTTACTAAAAACTGTACCTTTGATCCACCGGGCACCGAGAATGCAGTTATTTAGTTTAACGAATTTTTTCGTACTGTTTAGTTAAAGGTGTATCGGTTATTCATGCCTTGTCTCAGAATTTCTCCACGTAAGGTATTAATTTTTGTTAAATGGGCATTGAAATTTGATATTTACAATGATTTCACTAAAAACAGTACCTTTGATCCACCGGGCACCGAGAATGCAGTTATTTTTAGTTTAAAGAATTTTTTTAAGGCTGTTAGGTTAATAGTGTATCGGTTCTTCATGCCCCGTCTCTGAATTCTCCACGTAAGGTATTTATTTATGTTATATAGGCATTGAAATTTGAAATTAACGAAGATTTTACTAAAAACTGTACCTTTGATCCACCGGGCACTGAGAATGCAGTTATTTAGTTTAACGAATTTTTTCGTACTGTTTAGTTAAAGGTGTATCGGTTATTCATGCCTTGTCTCAGAATTTCTCCACGTAAGGTATTAATTTTTGTTAAATGGGCATTGAAATTTGATATTTACAATGATTTCACTAAAAACAGTAAATTTGATCCACCGTACACCGATAATGCAGTTATTTAGTTTAAGGAAATTTTTTCGAGCTGTTAGGTTAATGGTGCATCGGTTCTTCATGCCCTGCCTCTGAATTCCCCACGTAAGGTATTTATTTTTGGGTATTGGGCATTGAAATTTGAAATTTACAATGATTTCACTAAAAACTGTATGTTTGATCCACCGGGCACCGATAATGCAGTTATTCAGTTTATAGAATATTTGTTCGGGCTGTTAGGTTAATGGTGTATCGGTTCTTCATGCTCTGCCTCTGAATTCCCCACGTAAGGTATTTATTTTTGTTAAATGTTCATTGAAATTTAAATTTTACAATGATTTCACTAAAAACTGTACATTTGATCCACCGGGCACCGAGAAGGAAGTTATTTATTTTAAGGAATTTTTGTTCGGGCTGTTAGGTTAATGGTGCATCGCTTCTTCATGCCCCTGCTCTGAATTCTCCAAGTAAGATAACTTTTTTTTTAAATGGGCTTTAATATTTGAAATTTACAGTGATTTCAATAAAAACTGTACCTTTGATTCACCGGGCACCAAGAATGCAGTTATTTAGGTTAAAGAATTTTTTTTAAGGCTGTTAGGTTAATAGTGTATCGGTTCTTTGTGCCTCGTCTCTGAATTCTCCACGTAAAGTATTAATTTTTGTTAAATGGGCATTGAAATTTGAAATTTACAATGATACATGTACTTTTACTTTTGTACTTTGAAAGTACAATGTACTTTTGATCCACCGGGCACCGAGAATGCAGTTATTCAGTTTAAGGAATTTTTTACGGGCTGTTAGGTTAATGGTGTGTTGGTTCTTCATGCCCCGTCTCTGAATTCTCCACGTAAGGTATTTATTTATGTTATATAGGCATTGAAATTTGAAATTAACGAAGATTTTACTAAAAACTGTACTTTTGATCCACCGGGCACCGAGAATGCAGTTATTTAGTTTAACGAATTTTTTCGTACTGTTTAGTTAAAGGTGTATCGGTTATTCATGCCTTGTCTCAGAATTTCTCCACGTAAGGTATTAATTTTTGTTAAATGGGCATTGAAATTTGATATTTACAATGATTTCACTAAAAACAGTAAATTTGATCCACCGGGCACCGATAATGCAGTTATTTAGTTTAAGCAAAATTTTTCGAGCTGTTAGGTTAATGGGGCATCGGTTCTTCATGCCCTGCCTCTGAATTCCCCACGTAAGATATTTATTTTTGGGTATTGGGCATTGAAATTTGAAATTTACAATGATTTCACTAAAAACTGTACGTTTGATCCACCGGGCACCGATAATGCAGTTATTCAGTTTATAGAATATTTGTTCGGGCTGTTAGGTTAACGGTGTATCGGTTCTTCATGCTCTGCCTCTGAATTCCCCACGTAAGGTATTTATTTTTGTTAAATGTTCATTGAAATTTAAATTTTACAATGATTTCACTAAAAACGGTAAATTTTATCCACCGGGCACAGAGAAGGAAGTTATTTATTTTAAGGAATTTTTGTTCGGGCTGTTAGGTTAATGGTGCATCGCTTCTTCATGCCCGCCCCTGCTCTGAATTCTCCAAGTAAGATAACTTTTTTATAAAATGTGCTATAATATTTGAAATTTACAGTGATTTCACTAAAAACTGTACCTTTGATCCACCGGGCACCGAGAATGCAGTTATTTTTAGTTTAAAGAATTTTTTTAAGGCTGTTAGGTTAATAGTGTATCGGTTCTTCATGCCCCGTCTCTGAATTCTCCACGTAAAGTATTTATTTATGTTATATAGGCATTGAAATTTGAAATTAACGAAGATTTCACTAAAAACTGTACCTTTGATCCACCGGGCACCGAGAATGCAGTTATATTTAGTTTAAAGAATTTTTTTAAGGCTGTTAGGTTAATAGTGTATCGGTTCTTAATGCCCCGTCTCTGAATTCTCCACGTAAGGTATTTATTTATGTTATATAGGCATTGAAATTTGAAATTAACGAAGATTTTACTAAAAACTGTACCTTTGATCCACCGGGCACCGAGAATGCAGTTATTTAGTTTAACGAATTTTTTCGTACTGTTTAGTTAAAGGTGTATCGGTTATTCATGCCTTGTCTCAGAATTTCTCCACGTAAGGTATTAATTTTTGTTAAATGGGCATTGAAATTTGATATTTACAATGATTTCACTAAAAACTGTATATTTGATCCACCGGGAACCGATAATGCAGTTATTCAGTTTAAGAAATTTTTGTTCGGGCTGTTAGGTTAATGGTGTATCGGTTCTTCATGCCTTGTCTCAGAATTTCTCCACGTATGGTATTAATTTTTGTTAAATGGGCATTGAAATTTGATATTTACAATGATTTCACTAAAAACAGTAAATTTGATCCACCGGGCACCGATAATGCAGTTATTTAGTTTAAGCAAAGTTTTTCGAGCTGTTAGGTTAATGGTGCATCGGTTCTTCATGCCCTGCCTCTGAATTCCCCACGTAAGGTATTTATTTTTGGGTATTGGGCATTGAAATTTGAAATTTACAATGATTTCACTAAAAACTGTACGTTTGATCCACCGGGCACCGATAATGCAGTTATTCAGTTTATAGAATATTTGTTCGGGCTGTTAGGTTAACGGTGTATCGGTTCTTCATGCTCTGCCTCTGAATTCCCCACGTAAGGTATTTATTTTTGTTAAATGTTCATTGAAATTTAAATTTTACAATGATTTCACTAAAAACGGTAAATTTTATCCACCGGGCACAGAGAAGGAAGTTATTTATTTTAAGGAATTTTTGTTCGGGCTGTTAGGTTAATGGTGCATCGCTTCTTCATGCCCGCCCCTGCTCTGAATTCTCCAAGTAAGATAACTTTTTTATAAAATGGGCTATAATATTTGAAATTTACAGTGATTTCACTAAAAACTGTACCTTTGATCCACCGGGCACCGAGAATGCAGTTATTTTTAGTTTAAAGAATTTTTTTAAGGCTGTTAGGTTAATAGTGTATCGGTTCTTCATGCCCCGTCTCTGAATTCTCCACGTAAAGTATTTATTTATGTTATATAGGCATTGAAATTTGAAATTAACGAAGATTTCACTAAAAACTGTACCTTTGATCCACCGGGCACCGAGAATGCAGTTATTTTTAGTTTAAAGAATTTTTTTAAGGCTGTTAGGTTAATAGTGTATCGGTTCTTCATGCCCCGTCTCTGAATTCTCCACGTAAGGTATTTATTTATGTTATATAGGCATTGAAATTTGAAATTAACGAAGATTTTACTAAAAACTGTACCTTTGATCCACCGGGCACTGAGAATGCAGTTATTTAGTTTAACGAATTTTTTCGTACTGTTTAGTTAAAGGTGTATCGGTTATTCATGCCTTGTCTCAGAATTTCTCCACGTAAGGTATTAATTTTTGTTAAATGGGCATTGAAATTTGATATTTACAATGATTTCACTAAAAACAGTAAATTTGATCCACCGTACACCGATAATGCAGTTATTTAGTTTAAGGAAATTTTTTCGAGCTGTTAGGTTAATGGTGCATCGGTTCTTCATGCCCTGCCTCTGAATTCCCCACGTAAGGTATTTATTTTTGGGTATTGGGCATTGAAATTTGAAATTTACAATGATTTCACTAAAAACTGTATGTTTGATCCACCGGGCACCGATAATGCAGTTATTCAGTTTATAGAATATTTGTTCGGGCTGTTAGGTTAATGGTGTATCGGTTCTTCATGCTCTGCCTCTGAATTCCCCACGTAAGGTATTTATTTTTGTTAAATGTTCATTGAAATTTAAATTTTACAATGATTTCACTAAAAACTGTACATTTGATCCACCGGGCACCGAGAAGGAAGTTATTTATTTTAAGGAATTTTTGTTCGGGCTGTTAGGTTAATGGTGCATCGCTTCTTCATGCCCCTGCTCTGAATTCTCCAAGTAAGATAACTTTTTTTTTAAATGGGCTTTAATATTTGAAATTTACAGTGATTTCAATAAAAACTGTACCTTTGATTCACCGGGCACCAAGAATGCAGTTATTTAGGTTAAAGAATTTTTTTTAAGGCTGTTAGGTTAATAGTGTATCGGTTCTTTGTGCCTCGTCTCTGAATTCTCCACGTAAAGTATTAATTTTTGTTAAATGGGCATTGAAATTTGAAATTTACAATGATACATGTACTTTTACTTTTGTACTTTGAAAGTACAATGTACTTTTGATCCACCGGGCACCGAGAATGCAGTTATTCAGTTTAAGGAATTTTTTACGGGCTGTTAGGTTAATGGTGTGTTGGTTCTTCATGCCCCGTCTCTGAATTCTCCACGTAAGGTATTTATTTATGTTATATAGGCATTGAAATTTGAAATTAACGAAGATTTTACTAAAAACTGTACTTTTGATCCACCGGGCACCGAGAATGCAGTTATTTAGTTTAACGAATTTTTTCGTACTGTTTAGTTAAAGGTGTATCGGTTATTCATGCCTTGTCTCAGAATTTCTCCACGTAAGGTATTAATTTTTGTTAAATGGGCATTGAAATTTGATATTTACAATGATTTCACTAAAAACAGTAAATTTGATCCACCGGGCACCGATAATGCAGTTATTTAGTTTAAGCAAAATTTTTCGAGCTGTTAGGTTAATGGGGCATCGGTTCTTCATGCCCTGCCTCTGAATTCCCCACGTAAGATATTTATTTTTGGGTATTGGGCATTGAAATTTGAAATTTACAATGATTTCACTAAAAACTGTACGTTTGATCCACCGGGCACCGATAATGCAGTTATTCAGTTTATAGAATATTTGTTCGGGCTGTTAGGTTAACGGTGTATCGGTTCTTCATGCTCTGCCTCTGAATTCCCCACGTAAGGTATTTATTTTTGTTAAATGTTCATTGAAATTTAAATTTTACAATGATTTCACTAAAAACGGTAAATTTTATCCACCGGGCACAGAGAAGGAAGTTATTTATTTTAAGGAATTTTTGTTCGGGCTGTTAGGTTAATGGTGCATCGCTTCTTCATGCCCGCCCCTGCTCTGAATTCTCCAAGTAAGATAACTTTTTTATAAAATGGGCTATAATATTTGAAATTTACAGTGATTTCACTAAAAACTGTACCTTTGATCCACCGGGCACCGAGAATGCAGTTATTTTTAGTTTAAAGAATTTTTTTAAGGCTGTTAGGTTAATAGTGTATCGGTTCTTCATGCCCCGTCTCTGAATTCTCCACGTAAAGTATTTATTTATGTTATATAGGCATTGAAATTTGAAATTAACGAAGATTTCACTAAAAACTGTACCTTTGATCCACCGGGCACCGAGAATGCAGTTATTTTTAGTTTAAAGAATTTTTTTAAGGCTGTTAGGTTAATAGTGTATCGGTTCTTCATGCCCCGTCTCTGAATTCTCCACGTAAGGTATTTATTTATGTTATATAGGCATTGAAATTTGAAATTAACGAAGATTTTACTAAAAACTGTACCTTTGATCCACCGGGCACTGAGAATGCAGTTATTTAGTTTAACGAATTTTTTCGTACTGTTTAGTTAAAGGTGTATCGGTTATTCATGCCTTGTCTCAGAATTTCTCCACGTAAGGTATTAATTTTTGTTAAATGGGCATTGAAATTTGATATTTACAATGATTTCACTAAAAACAGTAAATTTGATCCACCGTACACCGATAATGCAGTTATTTAGTTTAAGGAAATTTTTTCGAGCTGTTAGGTTAATGGTGCATCGGTTCTTCATGCCCTGCCTCTGAATTCCCCACGTAAGGTATTTATTTTTGGGTATTGGGCATTGAAATTTGAAATTTACAATGATTTCACTAAAAACTGTATGTTTGATCCACCGGGCACCGATAATGCAGTTATTCAGTTTATAGAATATTTGTTCGGGCTGTTAGGTTAATGGTGTATCGGTTCTTCATGCTCTGCCTCTGAATTCCCCACGTAAGGTATTTATTTTTGTTAAATGTTCATTGAAATTTAAATTTTACAATGATTTCACTAAAAACTGTACATTTGATCCACCGGGCACCGAGAAGGAAGTTATTTATTTTAAGGAATTTTTGTTCGGGCTGTTAGGTTAATGGTGCATCGCTTCTTCATGCCCCTGCTCTGAATTCTCCAAGTAAGATAACTTTTTTTTTAAATGGGCTTTAATATTTGAAATTTACAGTGATTTCAATAAAAACTGTACCTTTGATTCACCGGGCACCAAGAATGCAGTTATTTAGGTTAAAGAATTTTTTTTAAGGCTGTTAGGTTAATAGTGTATCGGTTCTTTGTGCCTCGTCTCTGAATTCTCCACGTAAAGTATTAATTTTTGTTAAATGGGCATTGAAATTTGAAATTTACAATGATACATGTACTTTTACTTTTGTACTTTGAAAGTACAATGTACTTTTGATCCACCGGGCACCGAGAATGCAGTTATTCAGTTTAAGGAATTTTTTACGGGCTGTTAGGTTAATGGTGTGTTGGTTCTTCATGCCCCGTCTCTGAATTCTCCACGTAAGGTATTTATTTATGTTATATAGGCATTGAAATTTGAAATTAACGAAGATTTTACTAAAAACTGTACTTTTGATCCACCGGGCACCGAGAATGCAGTTATTTAGTTTAACGAATTTTTTCGTACTGTTTAGTTAAAGGTGTATCGGTTATTCATGCCTTGTCTCAGAATTTCTCCACGTAAGGTATTAATTTTTGTTAAATGGGCATTGAAATTTGATATTTACAATGATTTCACTAAAAACAGTAAATTTGATCCACCGGGCACCGATAATGCAGTTATTTAGTTTAAGCAAAATTTTTCGAGCTGTTAGGTTAATGGGGCATCGGTTCTTCATGCCCTGCCTCTGAATTCCCCACGTAAGATATTTATTTTTGGGTATTGGGCATTGAAATTTGAAATTTACAATGATTTCACTAAAAACTGTACGTTTGATCCACCGGGCACCGATAATGCAGTTATTCAGTTTATAGAATATTTGTTCGGGCTGTTAGGTTAACGGTGTATCGGTTCTTCATGCTCTGCCTCTGAATTCCCCACGTAAGGTATTTATTTTTGTTAAATGTTCATTGAAATTTAAATTTTACAATGATTTCACTAAAAACGGTAAATTTTATCCACCGGGCACAGAGAAGGAAGTTATTTATTTTAAGGAATTTTTGTTCGGGCTGTTAGGTTAATGGTGCATCGCTTCTTCATGCCCGCCCCTGCTCTGAATTCTCCAAGTAAGATAACTTTTTTATAAAATGTGCTATAATATTTGAAATTTACAGTGATTTCACTAAAAACTGTACCTTTGATCCACCGGGCACCGAGAATGCAGTTATTTTTAGTTTAAAGAATTTTTTTAAGGCTGTTAGGTTAATAGTGTATCGGTTCTTCATGCCCCGTCTCTGAATTCTCCACGTAAAGTATTTATTTATGTTATATAGGCATTGAAATTTGAAATTAACGAAGATTTCACTAAAAACTGTACCTTTGATCCACCGGGCACCGAGAATGCAGTTATATTTAGTTTAAAGAATTTTTTTAAGGCTGTTAGGTTAATAGTGTATCGGTTCTTAATGCCCCGTCTCTGAATTCTCCACGTAAGGTATTTATTTATGTTATATAGGCATTGAAATTTGAAATTAACGAAGATTTTACTAAAAACTGTACCTTTGATCCACCGGGCACCGAGAATGCAGTTATTTAGTTTAACGAATTTTTTCGTACTGTTTAGTTAAAGGTGTATCGGTTATTCATGCCTTGTCTCAGAATTTCTCCACGTAAGGTATTAATTTTTGTTAAATGGGCATTGAAATTTGATATTTACAATGATTTCACTAAAAACTGTATATTTGATCCACCGGGAACCGATAATGCAGTTATTCAGTTTAAGAAATTTTTGTTCGGGCTGTTAGGTTAATGGTGTATCGGTTCTTCATGCCTTGTCTCAGAATTTCTCCACGTATGGTATTAATTTTTGTTAAATGGGCATTGAAATTTGATATTTACAATGATTTCACTAAAAACAGTAAATTTGATCCACCGGGCACCGATAATGCAGTTATTTAGTTTAAGCAAAGTTTTTCGAGCTGTTAGGTTAATGGTGCATCGGTTCTTCATGCCCTGCCTCTGAATTCCCCACGTAAGGTATTTATTTTTGGGTATTGGGCATTGAAATTTGAAATTTACAATGATTTCACTAAAAACTGTACGTTTGATCCACCGGGCACCGATAATGCAGTTATTCAGTTTATAGAATATTTGTTCGGGCTGTTAGGTTAACGGTGTATCGGTTCTTCATGCTCTGCCTCTGAATTCCCCACGTAAGGTATTTATTTTTGTTAAATGTTCATTGAAATTTAAATTTTACAATGATTTCACTAAAAACGGTAAATTTTATCCACCGGGCACAGAGAAGGAAGTTATTTATTTTAAGGAATTTTTGTTCGGGCTGTTAGGTTAATGGTGCATCGCTTCTTCATGCCCGCCCCTGCTCTGAATTCTCCAAGTAAGATAACTTTTTTATAAAATGGGCTATAATATTTGAAATTTACAGTGATTTCACTAAAAACTGTACCTTTGATCCACCGGGCACCGAGAATGCAGTTATTTTTAGTTTAAAGAATTTTTTTAAGGCTGTTAGGTTAATAGTGTATCGGTTCTTCATGCCCCGTCTCTGAATTCTCCACGTAAAGTATTTATTTATGTTATATAGGCATTGAAATTTGAAATTAACGAAGATTTCACTAAAAACTGTACCTTTGATCCACCGGGCACCGAGAATGCAGTTATATTTAGTTTAAAGAATTTTTTTAAGGCTGTTAGGTTAATAGTGTATCGGTTCTTAATGCCCCGTCTCTGAATTCTCCACGTAAGGTATTTATTTATGTTATATAGGCATTGAAATTTGAAATTAACGAAGATTTTACTAAAAACTGTACCTTTGATCCACCGGGCACCGAGAATGCAGTTATTTAGTTTAACGAATTTTTTCGTACTGTTTAGTTAAAGGTGTATCGGTTATTCATGCCTTGTCTCAGAATTTCTCCACGTAAGGTATTAATTTTTGTTAAATGGGCATTGAAATTTGATATTTACAATGATTTCACTAAAAACTGTATATTTGATCCACCGGGAACCGATAATGCAGTTATTCAGTTTAAGAAATTTTTGTTCGGGCTGTTAGGTTAATGGTGTATCGGTTCTTCATGCCCCGTCTCTGAATTATCCAGGTAAGATAACTTTTTTTTCAAATGGGCTTTAATATTTGAAATTTACAGTGATTTCACTAAAAACTGTACCTTTGATTCACCGGGCACCGAGAATGCAGTTATGTAGTTTAAAGAATTCTTTTAAGGCTGCTTGGTTAATAGTGTATCGGTTCTTTGTGCCTCGTCTCTGAATTCTCCACGTAAAGTATTTATTTTTGTTAAATGGGCATTGAAATTTGAAATTTACAATGATACATGTACTTTTACTTTTGTACTTTGAAAGTACAATGTACTTTTGATCCACCGGGCACCGAGAATGCAGTTATTCAGTTTAAGGAATTTTTTACGGGCTGTTAGGTTAATGGTGTGTTGGTTCTTCATGCCCCGTCTCAGAATTCTCCAAGTAAGGTAACTTTTTTTTTAAATGGACTTTAATATTTGAAATTTACAGTGATTTCACTAAAAACTGTACCTTTGATCCACCGGGCACCGAGAATGCAGTTATTTTTAGTTTAAAGATTTTTTTTAAGGCTGTTAGGTTAATAGTGTATCGGTTCTTCATGCCCCGTCTCTGAATTCTCCACGTAAGGTATTTATTTATGTTATATAGGCATTGAAATTTGAAATTAACGAAGATTTTACTAAAAACTGTACTTTTGATCCACCGGGCACCGAGAATGCAGTTATTTAGTTTAACGAATTTTTTCGTACTGTTTAGTTAAAGGTGTATCGGTTATTCATGCCTTGTCTCAGAATTTCTCCACGTAAGGTATTAATTTTTGTTAAATGGGCATTGAAATTTGATATTTACAATGATTTCACTAAAAACAGTAAATTTGATCCACCGGGCACCGATAATGCAGTTATTTAGTTTAAGCAAAATTTTTCGAGCTGTTAGGTTAATGGGGCATCGGTTCTTCATGCCCTGCCTCTGAATTCCCCACGTAAGATATTTATTTTTGGGTATTGGGCATTGAAATTTGAAATTTACAATGATTTCACTAAAAACTGTACGTTTGATCCACCGGGCACCGATAATGCAGTTATTCAGTTTATAGAATATTTGTTCGGGCTGTTAGGTTAACGGTGTATCGGTTCTTCATGCTCTGCCTCTGAATTCCCCACGTAAGGTATTTATTTTTGTTAAATGTTCATTGAAATTTAAATTTTACAATGATTTCACTAAAAACGGTAAATTTTATCCACCGGGCACAGAGAAGGAAGTTATTTATTTTAAGGAATTTTTGTTCGGGCTGTTAGGTTAATGGTGCATCGCTTCTTCATGCCCGCCCCTGCTCTGAATTCTCCAAGTAAGATAACTTTTTTATAAAATGGGCTATAATATTTGAAATTTACAGTGATTTCACTAAAAACTGTACCTTTGATCCACCGGGCACCGAGAATGCAGTTATTTTTAGTTTAAAGAATTTTTTTAAGGCTGTTAGGTTAATAGTGTATCGGTTCTTCATGCCCCGTCTCTGAATTCTCCACGTAAAGTATTTATTTATGTTATATAGGCATTGAAATTTGAAATTAACGAAGATTTCACTAAAAACTGTACCTTTGATCCACCGGGCACCGAGAATGCAGTTATATTTAGTTTAAAGAATTTTTTTAAGGCTGTTAGGTTAATAGTGTATCGGTTCTTAATGCCCCGTCTCTGAATTCTCCACGTAAGGTATTTATTTATGTTATATAGGCATTGAAATTTGAAATTAACGAAGATTTTACTAAAAACTGTACCTTTGATCCACCGGGCACCGAGAATGCAGTTATTTAGTTTAACGAATTTTTTCGTACTGTTTAGTTAAAGGTGTATCGGTTATTCATGCCTTGTCTCAGAATTTCTCCACGTAAGGTATTAATTTTTGTTAAATGGGCATTGAAATTTGATATTTACAATGATTTCACTAAAAACTGTATATTTGATCCACCGGGAACCGATAATGCAGTTATTCAGTTTAAGAAATTTTTGTTCGGGCTGTTAGGTTAATGGTGTATCGGTTCTTCATGCCCCGTCTCTGAATTATCCAGGTAAGATAACTTTTTTTTCAAATGGGCTTTAATATTTGAAATTTACAGTGATTTCACTAAAAACTGTACCTTTGATTCACCGGGCACCGAGAATGCAGTTATGTAGTTTAAAGAATTCTTTTAAGGCTGCTTGGTTAATAGTGTATCGGTTCTTTGTGCCTCGTCTCTGAATTCTCCACGTAAAGTATTTATTTTTGTTAAAGGGCATTGAAATTTGAAATTTACAATGATACCTGTACTTTTACTTTTGTACTTTGAAAGTACAATGTACTTTTGATCCACCGGGCACCGAGGCTGCAGTTATTCAGTTTAAGGAATTTTTTACGGGCTGTTAGGTTAATGGTGTGTTGGTTCTTCATGCCCCGTCTCAGAATTCTCCAAGTAAGGTAACTTTTTTTTAAAATGGTCTTTAATATTTGAAATTTACAGTGATTTCACTAAAAACTGTACCTTTGATCCACCGGGCACCGAGAATGCAGTTATTTTTAGTTTAAAGAATTTTTTTAAGGCTGTTAGGTTAATAGTGTATCGGTTCTTCATGCCCCGTCTCTGAATTCTCCACGTAAGGTATTTATTTATGTTATATAGGCATTGAAATTTGAAATTAACGAAGATTTTACTAAAAACTGTACCTTTGATCCACCGGGCACCGAGAATGCAGTTATTTAGTTTAACGAATTTTTTCGTACTGTTTAGTTAAAGGTGTATCGGTTATTCATGCATTGTCTCAGAATTTCTCCACGTAAGGTATTAATTTTTGTTAAATGGGCATTGAAATTTGATATTTACAATGATTTCACTAAAAACAGTAAATTTGATCCACCGTACACCGATAATGCAGTTATTTAGTTTAAGGAAATTTTTTCGAGCTGTTAGGTTAATGGTGCATCGGTTCTTCATGCCCTGCCTCTGAATTCCCCACGTAAGGTATTTATTTTTGGGTATTGGGCATTGAAATTTGAAATTTACAATGATTTCACTAAAAACTGTATGTTTGATCCACCGGGCACCGATAATGCAGTTATTCAGTTTATAGAATATTTGTTCGGGCTGTTAGGTTAATGGTGTATTGGTTCTTCATGCTCTGCCTCTGAATTCCCCACGTAAGGTATTTATTTTTGTTAAATGGGCATTGAAATTTGATATTTACAATGATTTCACTAAAAACGGTAAATTTGATCCACCGGGCACCGATAATGCAGTTATTTAGTTTAAGGAATTTTTTTCGGTCTGTTAGGTTAATGGTGTATCGGTTCTTCATGCCCCGTCTCTGAGTTCTCCAAGTAAGGTAACTTTTTTTTTAAATGGGCTTTAATATTTGAAATTTACAGTGATTTCACTAAAAACTGTACCTTTGATCCACCGGGCACCGAGAATGCAGTTATTTAGTTTAAAGAATTTTTTTAAGGCTGTTAGGTTAATAGTGTATCGGTTCTTTATGCCCCGTCTCTGAATTCTCCACGTAAAGTATTTATTTTTGTTAAATGGGCATTGAAATTTGAAATTTACAATGATTTCACTAAAAACTGTACTTTTGATCCACCGGGCACCGAGAATGCAGTTATTCAGTTT
The DNA here is from genome assembly GCA_963932185.1 of Troglohyphantes excavatus. NCBI lineage: Eukaryota > Metazoa > Arthropoda > Arachnida > Araneae > Linyphiidae > Troglohyphantes > Troglohyphantes excavatus. The sequence goes on along the minus strand of OZ010672.1, from coordinate 74,798,085 downwards.
AAGGAATTTTTTTCGGGATGTTAGGTTAATGGTGTATCGGTTCTTCATGCCCCGACTCTGAATTCTCCAAGTAAGGTATTTATTTTTGTTAAGGTATCCGCACATGTTGAATAAGGTGATTTTGACTGAAATTACCAAATTTTTTTTATTTAAAAATATGATTTTCTGCACTTTTAAGTTTCCAAAACAGTTTTTACTTTAGTTGTGCGTCAATTAGAACAAAAGTTATAGTAATTTAAAGTCCAAGTGGAAACGTATTAAATGGAACAGGAAGTAGCATTACGAAAACGGAAATGAGGCAGAAACATCGTTTTTTTCTTAATTTTCAACCTTTTTTTAATTTTCAATTGCAATATTTATTATTTTAATGTTGCTATAATCTAGCCACCAAATATTTTCATTTATATCAGAAGTTTTTGTATTAAAAATGTCAACAACTTTACTCTCTTGTTTATTTCTTTACAAGCAGCAATGTTTATTTTTGTATAATCTGTTTAATCATTTTTTTTAAAGACCTAACTTAATTAACTCTCCAAATTTTCTTTCATATATGTTAAAACACCTTGGGGAATTCGAGAAACCAAAGTTTTATTCGTAAGAAAAAATTCCGAGGAAATAAATATGTATGTTCCACTGAAACTGATTCATCTGCGTCGAACAACGTGCCTACAGCAAGTGAAAAGAAGCTCACTATGACTTCTTATTTGGACAATTATTCTCGAACTGAAATAAGTGGAAATTAAATAATTAATATTCCAAATTATCTCCAATGTGATAAAGTGTTTGTGCTGCCCTGATTGCCTAAGCAGTAGACTGTGTCTTCTACAAGAGTCTGTATTTGGACTGGCATCAAATATGACGGTGAAATGTCAAAACTGTGAATACAAAAATACATTTTGCACCTCTGAAAAATCAAACAAATTGCGTTCTGTAAATATTTCATTTGTATTTGGGCTAAGACTCATTGGGAAAGGGAATTCGGCTGCTAAAAAACTATGTCCTTCAATTGATATTGGCACACTGTCCAAGTCAGCATTCAGAACATTGGAGACAAAACTTGCTGATGCTGCTGAAATCCTAATTTACCTAATGTTAAAGTTATCAGAAAAAAAAATAGATTAGCTAAAAAAGGAAATTTGGCTAAAGATGAGCAAGAGGAGGGTATAACATATAAATTGGGGGGATTTTAAGTGTGTTGAAACTTTCTTAATATTAATAATAGACAAATTTATACTTTAAACGCATTTTTCTCAGAATTGATTTTTATTCAAAAACATCAAATTTCAAAAATCATAACTCAAAATATTATTGTTATATTGTTTTTAAATTTTGTGTCCATATTCAGTAGAGTGTATTCTAGTGCATGTACTAAAATTGTTTGAAAATCATTAATATATTTTTATTTATGGACTAAATTTTGAACTATAAGGTTGTGAAATTGTCAAAAATCTTATAATAAATTTTCGGTGTGTCACCAAAAATTTAATTTTTTATATATATGTTTAATTTTACTTGGAACACTAGATAATAACATGTAGTTTATTTTAAAAGTAAAATTTTCCATATAAACTGATTTGTATGTCTTGTATAAATTTTCAAGTTTTTGGAAAAAAACGTAAAATTTTCAATGATTATTGAACTTTTTTTAATAATTAAAATAATAAAATTTAAATATTCATGATATATAATTAGTTTTAACTAACAAATAATCTAAAAATAGCATTAAATAGTTTTTATCTGACACATTTTAAAAAAAAGTGCTTCGAACGTGTTCGGATACCTTAAATTGGCATTGAAATTTGAAATTTACAATGATTTCACTAAAACTGTACCTTTGATCCACGGGGCACCGAGAATGCAGTTATTTAGTTTAACGAATTTTTTCGTACTGTTTAGTTAAAGGTGTATCGGTTATTCTTGCCCCGTCTCTGAATTATCCACGTAAGGTATTTATTTATGTTATATAGGCATTGAAATTTGAAATTAACGAAGATTTCACTAAAAACTGTACCTTTGATCCACCGGGCACCGAGAATGCAGTTATATTTAGTTTAAAGAATTTTTTTAAGGCTGTTAGGTTAATAGTGTATCGGTTCTTAATGCCCCGTCTCTGAATTCTCCACGTAAGGTATTTATTTATGTTATATAGGCATTGAAATTTGAAATTAACGAAGATTTTACTAAAAACTGTACCTTTGATCCACCGGGCACCGAGAATGCAGTTATTTAGTTTAACGAATTTTTTCGTACTGTTTAGTTAAAGGTGTATCGGTTATTCATGCCTTGTCTCAGAATTTCTCCACGTAAGGTATTAATTTTTGTTAAATGGGCATTGAAATTTGATATTTACAATGATTTCACTAAAAACTGTATATTTGATCCACCGGGAACCGATAATGCAGTTATTCAGTTTAAGAAATTTTTGTTCGGGCTGTTAGGTTAATGGTGTATCGGTTCTTCATGCCCCGTCTCTGAATTATCCAGGTAAGATAACTTTTTTTTCAAATGGGCTTTAATATTTGAAATTTACAGTGATTTCACTAAAAACTGTACCTTTGATTCACCGGGCACCGAGAATGCAGTTATGTAGTTTAAAGAATTCTTTTAAGGCTGCTTGGTTAATAGTGTATCGGTTCTTTGTGCCTCGTCTCTGAATTCTCCACGTAAAGTATTTATTTTTGTTAAAGGGCATTGAAATTTGAAATTTACAATGATACCTGTACTTTTACTTTTGTACTTTGAAAGTACAATGTACTTTTGATCCACCGGGCACCGAGAATGCAGTTATTCAGTTTAAGGAATTTTTTACGGGCTGTTAGGTTAATGGTGTGTTGGTTCTTCATGCCCCGTCTCAGAATTCTCCAAGTAAGGTAACTTTTTTTTAAAATGGTCTTTAATATTTGAAATTTACAGTGATTTCACTAAAAACTGTACCTTTGATCCACCGGGCACCGAGAATGCAGTTATTTTTAGTTTAAAGAATTTTTTTAAGGCTGTTAGGTTAATAGTGTATCGGTTCTTCATGCCCCGTCTCTGAATTCTCCACGTAAGGTATTTATTTATGTTATATAGGCATTGAAATTTGAAATTAACGAAGATTTTACTAAAAACTGTACCTTTGATCCACCGGGCACCGAGAATGCAGTTATTTAGTTTAACGAATTTTTTCGTACTGTTTAGTTAAAGGTGTATCGGTTATTCATGCATTGTCTCAGAATTTCTCCACGTAAGGTATTAATTTTTGTTAAATGGGCATTGAAATTTGATATTTACAATGATTTCACTAAAAACAGTAAATTTGATCCACCGTACACCGATAATGCAGTTATTTAGTTTAAGGAAATTTTTTCGAGCTGTTAGGTTAATGGTGCATCGGTTCTTCATGCCCTGCCTCTGAATTCCCCACGTAAGGTATTTATTTTTGGGTATTGGGCATTGAAATTTGAAATTTACAATGATTTCACTAAAAACTGTATGTTTGATCCACCGGGCACCGATAATGCAGTTATTCAGTTTATAGAATATTTGTTCGGGCTGTTAGGTTAATGGTGTATTGGTTCTTCATGCTCTGCCTCTGAATTCCCCACGTAAGGTATTTATTTTTGTTAAATGGGCATTGAAATTTGATATTTACAATGATTTCACTAAAAACGGTAAATTTGATCCACCGGGCACCGATAATGCAGTTATTTAGTTTAAGGAATTTTTTTCGGTCTGTTAGGTTAATGGTGTATCGGTTCTTCATGCCCCGTCTCTGAGTTCTCCAAGTAAGGTAACTTTTTTTTTAAATGGGCTTTAATATTTGAAATTTACAGTGATTTCACTAAAAACTGTACCTTTGATCCACCGGGCACCGAGAATGCAGTTATTTAGTTTAAAGAATTTTTTTAAGGCTGTTAGGTTAATAGTGTATCGGTTCTTTATGCCCCGTCTCTGAATTCTCCACGTAAAGTATTTATTTTTGTTAAATGGGCATTGAAATTTGAAATTTACAATGATTTCACTAAAAACTGTACTTTTGATCCACCGGGCACCGAGAATGCAGTTATTCAGTTTAAGGAATTTTTTTCGGGATGTTAGGTTAATGGTGTATCGGTTCTTCATGCCCCGACTCTGAATTCTCCAAGTAAGGTATTTATTTTTGTTAAGGTATCCGCACATGTTGAATAAGGTGATTTTGACTGAAATTACCAAATTTTTTTTATTTAAAAATATGATTTTCTGCACTTTTAAGTTTCCAAAACAGTTTTTACTTTAGTTGTGCGTCAATTAGAACAAAAGTTATAGTAATTTAAAGTCCAAGTGGAAACGTATTAAATGGAACAGGAAGTAGCATTACGAAAACGGAAATGAGGCAGAAACATCGTTTTTTTCTTAATTTTCAACCTTTTTTTAATTTTCAATTGCAATATTTATTATTTTAATGTTGCTATAATCTAGCCACCAAATATTTTCATTTATATCAGAAGTTTTTGTATTAAAAATGTCAACAACTTTACTCTCTTGTTTATTTCTTTACAAGCAGCAATGTTTATTTTTGTATAATCTGTTTAATCATTTTTTTTAAAGACCTAACTTAATTAACTCTCCAAATTTTCTTTCATATATGTTAAAACACCTTGGGGAATTCGAGAAACCAAAGTTTTATTCGTAAGAAAAAATTCCGAGGAAATAAATATGTATGTTCCACTGAAACTGATTCATCTGCGTCGAACAACGTGCCTACAGCAAGTGAAAAGAAGCTCACTATGACTTCTTATTTGGACAATTATTCTCGAACTGAAATAAGTGGAAATTAAATAATTAATATTCCAAATTATCTCCAATGTGATAAAGTGTTTGTGCTGCCCTGATTGCCTAAGCAGTAGACTGTGTCTTCTACAAGAGTCTGTATTTGGACTGGCATCAAATATGACGGTGAAATGTCAAAACTGTGAATACAAAAATACATTTTGCACCTCTGAAAAATCAAACAAATTGCGTTCTGTAAATATTTCATTTGTATTTGGGCTAAGACTCATTGGGAAAGGGAATTCGGCTGCTAAAAAACTATGTCCTTCAATTGATATTGGCACACTGTCCAAGTCAGCATTCAGAACATTGGAGACAAAACTTGCTGATGCTGCTGAAATCCTAATTTACCTAATGTTAAAGTTATCAGAAAAAAAAATAGATTAGCTAAAAAAGGAAATTTGGCTAAAGATGAGCAAGAGGATGGTATAACATATAAATTGGGGGGATTTTAAGTGTGTTGAAACTTTCTTAATATTAATAATAGACAAATTTATACTTTAAACGCATTTTTCTCAGAATTGATTTTTATTCAAAAACATCAAATTTCAAAAATCATAACTCAAAATATTATTGTTATATTGTTTTTAAATTTTGTGTCCATATTCAGTAGAGTGTATTCTAGTGCATGTACTAAAATTGTTTGAAAATCATTAATATATTTTTATTTATGGACTAAATTTTGAACTATAAGGTTGTGAAATTGTCAAAAATCTTATAATAAATTTTCGGTGTGTCACCAAAAATTTAATTTTTTATATATATGTTTAATTTTACTTGGAACACTAGATAATAACATGTAGTTTATTTTAAAAGTAAAATTTTCCATATAAACTGATTTGTATGTCTTGTATAAATTTTCAAGTTTTTGGAAAAAAACGTAAAATTTTCAATGATTATTGAACTTTTTTTAATAATTAAAATAATAAAATTTAAATATTCATGATATATAATTAGTTTTAACTAACAAATAATCTAAAAATAGCATTAAATAGTTTTTATCTGACACATTTTAAAAAAAGTGCTTCGAACGTGTTCGGATACCTTAAATTGGCATTGAAATTTGAAATTTACAATGATTTCACTAAAACTGTACCTTTGATCCACGGGGCACCGAGAATGCAGTTATTTAGTTTAACGAATTTTTTCGTACTGTTTAGTTAAAGGTGTATCGGTTATTCTTGCCCCGTCTCTGAATTATCCACGTAAGGTATTTATTTATGTTATATAGGCATTGAAATTTGAAATTAACGAAGATTTCACTAAAAACTGTACCTTTGATCCACCGGGCACCGAGAATGCAGTTATATTTAGTTTAAAGAATTTTTTTAAGGCTGTTAGGTTAATAGTGTATCGGTTCTTAATGCCCCGTCTCTGAATTCTCCACGTAAGGTATTTATTTATGTTATATAGGCATTGAAATTTGAAATTAACGAAGATTTTACTAAAAACTGTACCTTTGATCCACCGGGCACCGAGAATGCAGTTATTTAGTTTAACGAATTTTTTCGTACTGTTTAGTTAAAGGTGTATCGGTTATTCATGCCTTGTCTCAGAATTTCTCCACGTAAGGTATTAATTTTTGTTAAATGGGCATTGAAATTTGATATTTACAATGATTTCACTAAAAACTGTATATTTGATCCACCGGGAACCGATAATGCAGTTATTCAGTTTAAGAAATTTTTGTTCGGGCTGTTAGGTTAATGGTGTATCGGTTCTTCATGCCCCGTCTCTGAATTATCCAGGTAAGATAACTTTTTTTTCAAATGGGCTTTAATATTTGAAATTTACAGTGATTTCACTAAAAACTGTACCTTTGATTCACCGGGCACCGAGAATGCAGTTATGTAGTTTAAAGAATTCTTTTAAGGCTGCTTGGTTAATAGTGTATCGGTTCTTTGTGCCTCGTCTCTGAATTCTCCACGTAAAGTATTTATTTTTGTTAAAGGGCATTGAAATTTGAAATTTACAATGATACCTGTACTTTTACTTTTGTACTTTGAAAGTACAATGTACTTTTGATCCACCGGGCACCGAGAATGCAGTTATTCAGTTTAAGGAATTTTTTACGGGCTGTTAGGTTAATGGTGTGTTGGTTCTTCATGCCCCGTCTCAGAATTCTCCAAGTAAGGTAACTTTTTTTTAAAATGGTCTTTAATATTTGAAATTTACAGTGATTTCACTAAAAACTGTACCTTTGATCCACCGGGCACCGAGAATGCAGTTATTTTTAGTTTAAAGAATTTTTTTAAGGCTGTTAGGTTAATAGTGTATCGGTTCTTCATGCCCCGTCTCTGAATTCTCCACGTAAGGTATTTATTTATGTTATATAGGCATTGAAATTTGAAATTAACGAAGATTTTACTAAAAACTGTACCTTTGATCCACCGGGCACCGAGAATGCAGTTATTTAGTTTAACGAATTTTTTCGTACTGTTTAGTTAAAGGTGTATCGGTTATTCATGCATTGTCTCAGAATTTCTCCACGTAAGGTATTAATTTTTGTTAAATGGGCATTGAAATTTGATATTTACAATGATTTCACTAAAAACAGTAAATTTGATCCACCGTACACCGATAATGCAGTTATTTAGTTTAAGGAAATTTTTTCGAGCTGTTAGGTTAATGGTGCATCGGTTCTTCATGCCCTGCCTCTGAATTCCCCACGTAAGGTATTTATTTTTGGGTATTGGGCATTGAAATTTGAAATTTACAATGATTTCACTAAAAACTGTATGTTTGATCCACCGGGCACCGATAATGCAGTTATTCAGTTTATAGAATATTTGTTCGGGCTGTTAGGTTAATGGTGTATTGGTTCTTCATGCTCTGCCTCTGAATTCCCCACGTAAGGTATTTATTTTTGTTAAATGGGCATTGAAATTTGATATTTACAATGATTTCACTAAAAACGGTAAATTTGATCCACCGGGCACCGATAATGCAGTTATTTAGTTTAAGGAATTTTTTTCGGTCTGTTAGGTTAATGGTGTATCGGTTCTTCATGCCCCGTCTCTGAGTTCTCCAAGTAAGGTAACTTTTTTTTTAAATGGGCTTTAATATTTGAAATTTACAGTGATTTCACTAAAAACTGTACCTTTGATCCACCGGGCACCGAGAATGCAGTTATTTAGTTTAAAGAATTTTTTTAAGGCTGTTAGGTTAATAGTGTATCGGTTCTTTATGCCCCGTCTCTGAATTCTCCACGTAAAGTATTTATTTTTGTTAAATGGGCATTGAAATTTGAAATTTACAATGATTTCACTAAAAACTGTACTTTTGATCCACCGGGCACCGAGAATGCAGTTATTCAGTTTAAGGAATTTTTTTCGGGATGTTAGGTTAATGGTGTATCGGTTCTTCATGCCCCGACTCTGAATTCTCCAAGTAAGGTATTTATTTTTGTTAAGGTATCCGCACATGTTGAATAAGGTGATTTTGACTGAAATTACCAAATTTTTTTTATTTAAAAATATGATTTTCTGCACTTTTAAGTTTCCAAAACAGTTTTTACTTTAGTTGTGCGTCAATTAGAACAAAAGTTATAGTAATTTAAAGTCCAAGTGGAAACGTATTAAATGGAACAGGAAGTAGCATTACGAAAACGGAAATGAGGCAGAAACATCGTTTTTTTCTTAATTTTCAACCTTTTTTTAATTTTCAATTGCAATATTTATTATTTTAATGTTGCTATAATCTAGCCACCAAATATTTTCATTTATATCAGAAGTTTTTGTATTAAAAATGTCAACAACTTTACTCTCTTGTTTATTTCTTTACAAGCAGCAATGTTTATTTTTGTATAATCTGTTTAATCATTTTTTTTAAAGACCTAACTTAATTAACTCTCCAAATTTTCTTTCATATATGTTAAAACACCTTGGGGAATTCGAGAAACCAAAGTTTTATTCGTAAGAAAAAATTCCGAGGAAATAAATATGTATGTTCCACTGAAACTGATTCATCTGCGTCGAACAACGTGCCTACAGCAAGTGAAAAGAAGCTCACTATGACTTCTTATTTGGACAATTATTCTCGAACTGAAATAAGTGGAAATTAAATAATTAATATTCCAAATTATCTCCAATGTGATAAAGTGTTTGTGCTGCCCTGATTGCCTAAGCAGTAGACTGTGTCTTCTACAAGAGTCTGTATTTGGACTGGCATCAAATATGACGGTGAAATGTCAAAACTGTGAATACAAAAATACATTTTGCACCTCTGAAAAATCAAACAAATTGCGTTCTGTAAATATTTCATTTGTATTTGGGCTAAGACTCATTGGGAAAGGGAATTCGGCTGCTAAAAAACTATGTCCTTCAATTGATATTGGCACACTGTCCAAGTCAGCATTCAGAACATTGGAGACAAAACTTGCTGATGCTGCTGAAATCCTAATTTACCTAATGTTAAAGTTATCAGAAAAAAAAATAGATTAGCTAAAAAAGGAAATTTGGCTAAAGATGAGCAAGAGGAGGGTATAACATATAAATTGGGGGGATTTTAAGTGTGTTGAAACTTTCTTAATATTAATAATAGACAAATTTATACTTTAAACGCATTTTTCTCAGAATTGATTTTTATTCAAAAACATCAAATTTCAAAAATCATAACTCAAAATATTATTGTTATATTGTTTTTAAATTTTGTGTCCATATTCAGTAGAGTGTATTCTAGTGCATGTACTAAAATTGTTTGAAAATCATTAATATATTTTTATTTATGGACTAAATTTTGAACTATAAGGTTGTGAAATTGTCAAAAATCTTATAATAAATTTTCGGTGTGTCACCAAAAATTTAATTTTTTATATATATGTTTAATTTTACTTGGAACACTAGATAATAACATGTAGTTTATTTTAAAAGTAAAATTTTCCATATAAACTGATTTGTATGTCTTGTATAAATTTTCAAGTTTTTGGAAAAAAACGTAAAATTTTCAATGATTATTGAACTTTTTTTAATAATTAAAATAATAAAATTTAAATATTCATGATATATAATTAGTTTTAACTAACAAATAATCTAAAAATAGCATTAAATAGTTTTTATCTGACACATTTTAAAAAAAGTGCTTCGAACGTGTTCGGATACCTTAAATTGGCATTGAAATTTGAAATTTACAATGATTTCACTAAAACTGTACCTTTGATCCACGGGGCACCGAGAATGCAGTTATTTAGTTTAACGAATTTTTTCGTACTGTTTAGTTAAAGGTGTATCGGTTATTCTTGCCCCGTCTCAGAATTTAACCACTTAAGGTATTTATTTTTGTTAAATGGGCATTGAAATTTGACATTTACAAAGATTTCACTAAAAACTGTACTTTTGATCCACCGGGCACCGATCATACAGTTATTTAGTGTTGGCAACAAGCGCTACGCACAATAGGCAAATTGTGATGTGACGTCAGTTATGTTTTTCGTAATAAAAGTAAGAAGCGGAGTCTCGGTTTTATGAGATCCGCGCTATTCACCTCAAGCATGACTCGATTTATTTCTTCCCCAATTCTCCAACATATGGTAGCGGAGCAGCGTGGTTACGTCCGTGGTTACTGTCGTAGTTCTTTCAATGATTCGAGAATTTTAAACTATTACTAAACGGTGTTTCGAGAATTGTCAAGCATGTCTGAATATAAAAGTTTCGACTTCGAGAAACTGAATGAACAAAATTATCGTACGTGGGAGTTCAACATGCGACTACTGTTGTGTAAAGAGGACCTGTGGACTATTATCGACGAATCTGAAAAACAGCCAACTGCAGATGCCGACGCTAAAGAGATGCAGAGGTATCGTTCGAGGCCTTTCGAAAGCCTTTGGATTGATTGGTTTGGCTGTGGACGACCGACTGAAGGAGCACCTCATAGAATCGAAAGATGCGGTTGCTGCGTGGAAGAAATTAAAAGAAGTTCTTGAACCGTCATCAATAGCACGGCTGGCTTCTTTGCGGAGGAAATTTCTGGAACTCGAGTACACTGGAGAATCAATGGCTGCGTTCATCAGCAAAATTGACAGAGCGGCTAAAAAAGTATGCGAAGCTGGTGGAAAGGTGGACGACTGTGATTTGGCTTATCAAATGCTGGATAAACTTCCGGATGAATTTGAAGGTTTGGTATCTCAAATATACCAGGAGCCTAAAGAAAACTTTACCTCGGAGCTGGTAAGATCAAAGTTACTAGCCGAGTACGACCGTAGAGTATTGAAGAACGAAAGGTTCGCCAGTCAAATGAACTCTAAAGCTTTTGTTTATCGAAATGCAAATGCTGGACTCGATTATCGACCAAGTGAAGCAGCTAACTACTCGAATCGAAGAGTATCTAACCAAACGTCTCAAGGAGAATATAGAAGTTCAGTTCCTCAACATGGGAGACCAGACTGGAAACCAAGAAGAGGTATTATATGCCACAGATGTCAACGAAAGGGACATTTTTCTCGGGACTGCTTGTCAAACAGACCGGCGTCTTACTCCTCTCCAAGACAGGGGAACTCTTCCTTATTTGCGGATGTGAATTACACGCAAACCCAGGACTTGTCGGACTGGATTATAGATTCGGGAGCAACGGAGCACGTCTGTCCTCAGCGAGATTTCTTCACGGACTATGAAGATATTGAACCTATCGAAATGGGACTTGCTTAAGGTACGTCTATAGTCAAAGGCAGAGGGACAGTAAATCTAATTGCTAAATTTAGAAATGAATATAAAAATATCGAATTAAAAAATGTATTTCATGCACCTAATTTAACTAAGAATTTAATTTCAGCATCTCGAATAGATATAGCAAACTGTAGCTTGATTATTAAAGATCGAACGTGTAAAATATTTGAATCGGATGGTTTAATTTTAGTAGAAGCAAAATTTGTAAATAAGTTGTATATATTAAAAGCTAAGGTTGTTAAACGTAACTCTTGTACTAAGGATTTAAAGTACAATAAAAGTTCTAGTAATTTTGTAACAAGGTCGATGAGTCGTAAAATTGAAGCTGAAAGATTAAATAAAGATAAAGAGGTAATAATTCGCGAACTTAACCCTACATTAAAACTTGAAGAGGCTATTGTTCCGAAAAATATTAAAAGTAACTTAGAAATCGAGAAAGAAATGGTTAATAAAACGTGTCCCGGATAAATTAAGCTTATGGCATACAAGATTTTGTCACCAAAATATCCCTACTCTAAAGCGTTTAAGCTGTAGTAATTTAATAAGAGGCCTAGACAAACTTGAAAGATATCACTACGTGTGTTTTCCGTGTTGCGAAGCAAAAGCAACTCGCGCGTCATTTCCAAAAATAGACCGTAGAATCACAAATAGTAAGTTAGAAATCGTGCACATGGATTTATGGACTTCACCCGTGGGTTCGTTAGGTGGTTCTCGTTATCTATTAATTATCGTTGACGATTATACTCGATATTCTTTCGTGTATACATTAAAATATAAGAGTGATGTATTTAAAACTTTTCTTGAATTTCAGGCGACTGTAGAACGATCAACTAATTGTAAAATAAAGTCAATTTTAAGTGACAGGGGATTAGAATTTTGTTCCAATGAATTTAGTCAAAAACTTCAAGAATTGGGGATAAGGCACAGACGAACTTGTAGTTACAGTCCAGAAATGGATGGCGTATCGGAAAGACAAATCAGGACATGTTTTGAAGGTGTTCGTACAATATTGTGTGAAACTAATTTACCTTACTCATTATGGGCTGAATTAGCAAGAGCTTTCATTCACGCGAAAAATAGGTTCCCACATAAAAGGTTAAATGGGCAAATTCCCTATAATTTGTGGTTCGAAAGAGTACGTAACGTATCTTATCTTCGTGCCATAGGATGTGTGACATAGGTGTACATTAACAAAAGGTACAGGCATAAATTAGAAGGTAAAGCGTGGAAAGGGATTTTAGTGGGTTATGCAACGTCTACTCAGGGATATCGTATATGGAATCCTAGTAACGGGAAGGTAGAAGAGACTAAACATGTACGTTTCGATGAATCGCTTAGAAACTATCAAAAATTTCAGACGGGAAGTGTAAACGTAAATATCTTTTCGAACGAACCTGAAATTGATAGCGACAATGAAAGTGTTTTCGACTCAAAAGAAATAAAAATTGACCCCGTAGTAAAAACTGAAATGAGTGAAAATGATCAACTTGAATTAAGGTTAACTTCTGCCCCAACTATCGATGAGGTTAAAAATATCCCGTGTTCATTTCTACCTCAAATTCCGACCACTTCGGCAATCGAAATACCGAAGCAGCCCGATGTTAAACATGAGGAGAAAGAAACTATTAGCGAAATTCAAACTAAAGGATCTAGTAAAGATTGGTTGCGCGAAATAAAATTTCGTAAAACTGGTAAAACTGCAGGGAAAGCGGATGTTTATTATTACCCTCCAGGTCATTTAAAAGAATCAATCAGATGTAGGAGTTTCAAAGATATTTCTCGATATTGTGATGAAAATCATCTAAGCTTTAATGAACGAGATTTTTCATTTAATGGAAATATTTTATATCTAAATGAAACGGAAAAACAAGATTTCCCAAATATTGAGGCAAATTTTTGCATAATTCCAAATAATTTTTTAGAAAGTCAAAATGTACCCCAAAAGAAAGAATGGTTAAATTCTATGATTGACGAAATTGAAACTTTAAAATCGCGTCAAGTTTTTCGGGAAGTCGAAAGGCCGAAAAATAAGAAAGTTTTAGGATCGCGGTGGGTGTACAATGCAAAAGAAAATAGTGAAGGGAAAATTGTTAGGTTTCGATCAAGGTTTGTAGCACAAGGATTTAATCAAAGGTTTGGAATAGATTACGAAAATGTTTATTCACCAGTGATTGATTTTCTATTTATAAATTATTTTATGATTGTATTGGTGGTTAGGCGAAATTGGGTATCTCACCATTTAGATGTCAAGTGTGCATATCTTTACGGGCAATTAAAGGAGGAAATATATGTAGAACCCCCCGAAGGTTTCTGCCAAAGTAAAAATACTGTTTGGTTATTGTTGAAATCATTATATGGGTTAAAGCAAAGTGGTAGAGTTTGGTTCGAAACTTTACAAGAGACTTTACAAATGTTGGGTTTTTCGAAAGCTAAACATTACGATTGTATTTATTTTTATTTTAATAGAGCAGTTATTCTATTCTATGTTGATGATATTATTGTATTTTCTGATAATGATGACACTTTACATAAAGTATTGGATTTATTGAATTCTCAGTTTGATATTAAAGATCTAGGAATTGTTAAAAATATTTTGGGTGTATCGTATATGTATGAAAATGATTGTATTTATTTAAACCAAGAACAATACATAAGTAAAATCATTGATAAGTTTGATATAAATGTTTTCAAGGCAAAGGTTCCAATTCCTGTAGGTATATCAATTAAATCCATAACGGAAGAAGACGAAATGGTTGATACAACTTTGTATCGTAGCATGATAGGTAGTTTATTATTTTTGGCGATAAGAACTCGTCCTGATATATTACATGCTGTTGTCTTATTATCTCAATATTGTTCTAAACCTGGTATTCATCATTTAAAGTTGGTGCAACAGATTTTTGGTTATATTAAAGGTACGAAAGGTTATTCAATAAATTTATCGAATGCTTCTGAAGATTGTATAACGATGTATGTGGATTCGAGTTGGGCCAGTGATCAAGATGATCGCAAAAGTTTCAGTGGTGATATTTTGTTAATTGGAAATGTTCCTATTTATTGGTCGTGTTGTAAACAGAAAGTGGTAAGTTTGTCAAGTATGGAGGCTGAATATATCGCAATAGCAAATAGTTCAACGACATTAAGTTGGTTTCAAAATATTGTTAATGATTGCAATGATAATGGTATAAGTGTTTCTATAAATGTACCTATATTGTATTCTGACTCTTTAAGTGCAATTCATTTTTCAAAGAACTTAATTTGTAACAAGCGAACACGTCATACTGACATAAAATTTCATTATATAAGAGACTGTGTAAAATATAAAAAATTTTCTTTGCAATATATTCAAGGAAATATGAACTTGGCTGATGTATTCACCAAACCTCTTGCCTGTAACAAACTTTCAGAATTTTGTGAATGTATTTATTTTTTATGTCGCATCAAAGGGGGGAATGTTGGCAACAAGCGCTACGCACAATAGGCAAATTGTGATGTGACGTCAGTTATGTTTTTCGTAATAAAAGTAAGAAGCGGAGTCTCGGTTTTATGAGATCCGCGCTATTCACCTCAAGCATGACTCGATTTATTTCTTCCCGAATTCTCCAACATTTAGTTTAAGGAATGAATTTTTTTCGGGCTGTTAGGTTAATGGTGTATCGGTTCTTCATGCCCCGTCTCTGAATTATCCACGTAAGGTATTTAGTTTTCTTAAATGGGCATTTAAATTTTACGATGATTTAACTAAAAACTGTATATATGATCCACCGGGCACCGAGAATGAAGTTATTTATTTTAAGGAATTTTTTTCGTGCGGTTAGGTAAATGGTGTATCGGTTATTCATGCCCCGACTCAGAATTTACCCACGTAAGGTATTTATTTTTGTTAAATGGGCATTGAAATTTGATATTTACAATGATTTAACTAAAAACTGTATATTTGATCCACCGGGCACCGATAATGCAGTTATTCAGTTTAAGGAATTTTTGTTCGGGCTGTTAGGTTAATGGTGTATCGGTTCTTCATGCCCCGTCTCTGAATTATCCAGGTAAGATAACTTTTTTTTCAAATGGGCTTTAATATTTGAAATTTACAGTGATTTCACTAAAAACTGTACCTTTGATTCACCGGGCACCGAGAATGCAGTTATGTAGTTTAAAGAATTTTTTTAAGGCTGCTTGGTTAATAGTGTATCGGTTCTTTGTGCCTCGTCTCTGAATTCTCCACGTAAAGTATTTATTTTTGTTAAAGGGCATTGAAATTTACAATGATTTCACTAAAAACTGTACCTTTGATCCACCGGGCACCGAGAATGCAGTTATTTACTTTAAAGAATTTTTTTCGAGCTGTTAGGTTAATGGTGCATCGGTTCTTCATGCCCCGTCTCTGAATTCTCCAAGTAAGGTATTTATTTATGTTATATAGGCTTTGAAATTTGAAATTTACGAAGATTTCACTAAAAACTGTACCTTTGATCCACCGGGCACCGAGAATGCAGTTATTTAGTTTAACGAATTTTTTCGTACTGTTTAGTTAAAGGTGTATCGGTTATTCATGCCTTGTCTCAGACTTTCTCCACGTAAGGTATTAATATTTGTTAAATGGGCATTGAAATTTGATATTTACAATGATTTCACTAAAAACATTAAATTTGATCCACCGGGCACTGATAATGCAGTTATTTAGTTTAAGCAAATTTTTTCGAGCTGTTAGGTTAATGGTGCATCGGTTCTTCATGCCCTGCCTCTGAATTCCCCACGTAAGGTATTTATTTTTGGGTATCGGGCATTGAAATTTGAAATTTACAATGATTTCACTAAAAACTGTACGTTTGATCCACCGGGCACCGATAATGCAGTTATTCAGTTTATAGAATATTTGTTCGGGCTGTTAGGTTAATGGTGTATCGGTTCTTCATGCTCTGCCTCTGAATTCCCCACGTAAGGTATTTATTTTTGGGTATCGGGCATTGAAATTTGAAATTTACAATGATTTCACTAAAAACTGTACATTTGATCCACCGGGCACCGAGAAGGAAGTTATTTATTTTAAGGAATTTTTGTTCGGGCTGTTAGGTTAATGGTGCATCGCTTCTTCATGCCCCTGCTCTAAATTCTCCAAGTAAGATAACTTTTATTTTAAATGGGCTTTAATATTTGAAATTTACAGTGATTTCACTAAAAACTGTACCTTTGATTCACCGGGCACCAAGAATGCAGTTATTTTGGTTAAAGAATTTTTTTAAGGCTGTTAGGTTAATAGTGTATCGGTTCTTTGTGCCTCGTCTCTGAATTCTCCACGTAATGCATTTATTTTTGTTAAATGGGCATTGAAATTTGAAATTTACAGTGATACATATACTTTTACTTTTGTACTTTGAAAGTACAATGTACTTTTGATCCACCGGGCACCAAGAAAGCAGTTATTCAGTTTAAGGAATTTTTTACGGGCTGTTAGGTTAATGGTGTGTTGGTTCTTCATGCCCCATCTCAGAATTCTCCAAGTAAGGTAACTTTTTTTTTAAATGGGCTTTAATATTTGAAATTTACAGTGATTTCACTAAAAACTGTACCTTTGATCCACCGGGCACCGATAATGCAGTTATTTTTAGTTTAAAGAATTTTTTTAAGGCTGTTAGGTTAATAGTGTATCGGTTCTTATGCCCCGTCTCTGAATTCTCCACGTAAGGTATTTATTTATGTTATATAGGCATTGAAATTTGAAATTAACGAAGATTTTACTAAAAACTGTACCTTTGATCCACCGGGCACCGAGAATGCAGTTATTTAGTTTAACGAATTTTTTCGTACTGTTTAGTTAAAGGTGTATCGGTTATTCATGCCTTGTCTCAGAATTTCTCCACGTAAGGTATTAATTTTTGTTAAATGGGCATTGAAATTTGATATTTACAATGATTTCACTAAAAACAGTAAATTTGATCCACCGGGCACCGATAATGCAGTTATTTAGTTTAAGGAAATTTTTTCGAGCTGTTAGGTTAATGGTGCATCGGTTCTTCATGCCCTGCCTCTGAATTCCCCACGTAAGGTATTTATTTTTGGGTATTAGGCATTGAAATTTACAATGATTTCACTAAAAACTGTATGTTTGATCCACCGGGCACCGATAATGCAGTTATTCAGTTTATAGAATATTTGTTCGGGCTGTTAGGTTAATGGTGTATCGGTTCTTCATGCTCTGCCTCTGAATTCCCCACGTAAGGTATTTATTTTTGTTAAATGTTCATTGAAATTTAAATTTTACAAAGATTTCACTAAAAACTGTACATTTGATCCACCGGGCACCGAGAAGGAAGTTTTTTATTTTAAGGAATTTTTGTTCAGGCTGTTAGGTTAATGGTGCATCGCTTCTTCATGCCCCTGCTCTGAATTCTCCAAGTAAGATAACTTTTTTTTAAAATGGGCTGTAATATTTGAAATTTACAGTGATTTCACTAAAAACTGTACCTTTTATTCACCGGGCACCGAGAATGCAGTTATTTAGGTTAAAGAATTTTTTTAAGGCTGTTAGGTTAATAATGTATCGGTTCTTTGTGCCTCGTCTCTGAATTCTCCACGTAAAGTATTTATTTTTGTTAAATGGGCATTGAAATTTGAAATTTACAATGATTTCACTCAAAAACTGTACTTTTGATCCACCGGGCACCGAGAATGCAGTTATTCAGTTTAAGGAATTTTTTACGGGCTGTTAGGTTAATGGTGTGTTGGTTCTTCATGCCCTGTCTCAGAATTTCTCCACGTAAGAAATTTAATTTTTGTTAAATGGGCATTGAAATTTGATATTTACAATGATTTCACTAAAAACAGTAAATTTGATCCACCGGGCACCGATAATGCAGTTATTTAGTTTAAGGAAATGTTTTCGTGCTGTTAGGTTAATGGTGCATCGGTTCTTCATGCCCTGCTTCTGAATTTTCCACGTAAGGTATTTATTTTTGGGTATTGGGCATTGAAATTTGAAATTTACAATGATTTCACTAAAAACTGTTTGTTTGATCCACCGGGCACCGATAATGCAGTTATTCAGTTTATAGAATATTTGTTCGGGCTGTTAGGTTTATGGTGTATCGGTTCTTCATGCTCTGCCTCTGAATTCCCCACGTAAGGTATTTATTTTTGTTAAATGTTCATTGAAATTTAAATTTTACAATGATTTCACTAAAAACTGTACATTTGATCCACCGGGCACCGAGAAGGAAGTTTTTTATTTTAAGGAATTTTTGTTCGGGCTGTTAGGTTAATGGTGCATCGCTTCTTCATGCCCCTGCTCTGAATTCTCCAAGTAAGATAACTTTTTTTTAAAATGGGCTTTAATATTTGAAATTTACAGTGATTTCACTAAAAACTGTACCTTTGATTCACCGGGCACGGAGAATGCAGTTATTTAGGTTAAAGAATTTTTTTAAGGCTGTTAGGTTAATAATGTATCGGTTCTTTGTGCCTCGTCTCTGAATTCTCCACGTAAAGTATTAATTTTTGTTAAATGGGCATTGAAATTTGATATTTACAATGATTTCACTAAAAACAGTAAATTTGATCCACCGGGCACCGATAATGCAGTTATTCAGTTTATAGAATATTTGTTCGGGCTGTTAGGTTTATGGTGCATCGGTTCTTCATGCCCTGCTTCTGAATTCCCCACGTAAGGTATTTATTTTTGGGTATTGGGCATTGAAATTTGAAATTTACAATGATTTCACTAAAAACTGTACTTTTGATCCACCGGGCACCGAGAATGCAGTTATTCAGTTTAAGGAATTTTTTACGGGCTGTTAGCAAGCACGTAGCCAGGATTTTGCTAAGGGGGGGGGGGTCCAACAGTTGCTACGATTTGGGGGGGGGATAGTTTCTTCCCCAGCTTTGACATTTAGAGCAAATTTTAATTAAAATTTTAAATTAAAAAAATTTGAACTATAAATGAAATTGTTTGTTTTCCCTTCAGTATGAGTATTTGAGTTTCCAAAATGCAATGTTTTTTAAAATGCAAATCGTATGTTTTAAGGATTAAAACATTTCATTTTTTGTTGTTGTATTAACATAATCACAACAAAAATAGAAAATATTAATAAAAAAGTTATATAAATTTTTTCTGACAATAACGATCTCCCGTCTTTTTTTCTGGTAGAAATATATGAGTTTGGTGCACTTGCTTTGCTCCCCAATATTCTTTCATTAGCAAATATTTTTAATATTTCGCTCGGCGCAGTTATTTCACATTTTAAGAACAGCGCAACTGATTTGTCACTCTTACATCAACTGTGTTTCTGTCTCGCAAAAAGATTTTTCCGATATTTATTGTAACTAAATAAACTTGATTCGTCTAATTTAACAAAACAAACAAAATATTTTACAATAAAAGTTCGTAAATATGACTTTATGCCTCAATGTCTAGTTTTAAGCTATTTACCTTTTACATTTTTAACAAATAAATATTTGAAATTATGTTTATTTTAGCTACTTAAATTAATAAATTTTATAAATAGTTTTCAAATTAAAATTTTTCTGCTTTTAAAAAAACATAAAGTGTTAGTAATATAAAAAATATATACAATTTTTGACATGAGCCAGAGTTTATTGAGTACAAGAAAAGTTAAATTGGATAATGTTTTGGATAAATATAAATAATCAAATGAAATATTAGTAAAATGAAATAAATAATAAATTGTTGAATATATAAATATTCAATGATTCAATAAAACTATTAGAAATTTTGATTTTATGTAAAACGTATTTTCCTGGTATTTACACTAATTCGATGCTGAAATTTCATTTATTATAAGTAATTTATATGTTGTTCAAGATTAAAATGATCTTCGACTTAGTTTCTATACATAAACATTCTTAGTGTTATTGACTTAACAATGTATAGAAAAACAAACATTTTAATTAGTCACTGCCAATTGATTAGCATAATTACAAAAGTCCATTTCATTAGGAAAGATATGGTATGACGTTTAGAATACAGAAATATTTACTTACTTTCAAAACAGTAAAATATGCTGATAGAAAAAACCTCCATTTGTTTGAACTAAAAAAAATGCTTCCTAAATTTGCCGCCTGTACTCTGAAATAACTAGTTGTGAAATAGAGCTGTTCTACCTCTTCATTCTCTTTGTCGATATAGTCCCCTACGACTCTCCGGACCTTAGAGCTCGGGACAATGCATTTGTAGTGTAGGGTTCATTCCAAAACCTGTAGGACAAGCATAGAACGACATGCCCTTGTCACAATGGAGAGAGCATGTATCAGCCAAAACGGCTGTCCAAGGGTCAGTTAATTACAAACAGGTGAGGACGACAGGACCATGAGAACGAAGCGAAGTAGACTATGCATTACAATTCCCAGAAAAGCCTTTCTTTGTGGCCCTTGACATGTGCTTGCTACAATTTCAACGCGCCTTTTCCGACAAAGTATTCTATTGGCAGCACAAGTTGACAGTTTCTTTGTAAAAGTGGATATTTGACTAATGATACACACAAATCGTCTTCCAAAGAAAACTGTTGAAAAAGGTTTGTAAGCGATTCCATTGTCAAACCTACGACAACTCATTGTCCTCCTGTTCCTTTCAAAAAGACCCCCCCCCCCCCCCAAACCCTCCAAGAGCAGTTTAAACACGTTTACGAATAAACAAGGGGTGAACTTGAATCCCTCCTACTCAAATCAAAGTTTCCTTTAAATTTTTACGAAATGATAACATGCGGAAAAAATAGAAAACACTTACTTATTTTTTGAAAATTAAAGCAATCTTCTTTTCTTTTAAAGATGTGAATCGGTCAATTTTAAAATTAACTTAAATAACGAAACAACAACAGGACCATAATGGTCCTGAAACAACAGAAAAACAGTAAATTTATCACGAAAACCATTTCCGTTTGGAGATATATTCTCGTAAGTTATCGTTTCACCCACCCATCCCAGCGTTTCACGCACGAGCCAATCAGCATATCGAATCTCAAGTGCAGCTAAAACAAGAAAATTCATTTCGGCTGTACCTTCTCACAAATGCAGTGCATTAGCACGAGGAGGAATCTCCATACTACGTAGAGGTTGCCATGGCAACGATGCAGCCGATTTCGAACTTCGCTTTTTGGGAGCAGTTCTGATTTAATGGCGTTTTTCCCCCTCCAGAATTGTGCATTACGGTAACAGGTATGCTATTTATCGGAGATTTTGTTTATTACCGTAGAAATTTCATTTTCAATTCTAATATTCATTTACGAAAATTAGTAAAACATCTTATTTTAGTATACAATAATGAATTTAGGTGCAGCCGGGCTGTACTTGCTGTAGTGGACGATCCGCCACTGGCGTTTTTTAGGGATAACTTGTCGCTATTGACAAGAACAATAGAGAGTAGTATATGGCACAAAAAAAATCTTGACCTGAAGGGGGGGGGGGGGGGGGGGGGGGGTCCGGACCCCCTGGACCCCCCCCCCCCCCTTGGCTACGTGCTTGCTGTTAGGTTAATGGTGTGTTGGTTCTTCATGCCCTGTCTCAGAATTTCTCCACGTAAGAAATTTAATTTTTGTTAAATGGGCATTGAAATTTGATATTTACAATGATTTCACTAAAAACAGTAAATTTGATCCACCGGGCACCGATAATGCAGTTATTTAGTTTAAGGAAATTTTTTCGAGCTGTTAGGTTAATGGTGCATCGGTTCTTCATGCCCTGCTTCTGAATTCCCCACGTAAGGTATTTATTTTTGGGTATTGGGCATTGAAATTTGAAATTTACAATGATTTCACTAAAAACTGTATGTTTGATCCACCGGGCACCGATAATGCAGTTATTCAGTTTATAGAATATTTGTTCGGGCTGTTAGGTTTATGGTGTATCGGTTCTTCATGCTCTGCCTCTGAATTCCCCACGTAAGGTATTTATTTTTGTTAAATGTTCATTGAAATTTAAATTTTACAATGATTTCACTAAAAACTGTACATTTAATCCACCGGGCACCGAGAAGGAAGTTTTTTATTTTAAGGAATTTTTGTTCGGGCTGTTAGGTTAATGGTGCATAGCTTCTTCATGCCCCTGCTCTGAATTCTCCAAGTAAGATAACTTTTTTTTAAAATGGGCTTTAATATTTGAAATTTACAGTGATTTCACTAAAAACTGTACCTTTGATTCACCGGGCACCGAGAATGCAGTTATTTAGGTTAAAGAATTTTTTTAAGGCTGTTAGGTTAATAATGTATCGGTTCTTTGTGCCTCGTCTCTGAATTCTCCACGTAAAGTATTTATTTTTGTAAAATGGGCATTGAAATTTGAAATTTACAATGATTTCACTAAAAACTGTACTTTTGATCCACCGGGCACCGAAAATGCAGTTATTCAGTTTAAGGAATTTTTTACGGGCTGTTAGGTTAATGGTGTGTTGGTTCTTCATGCCCCGTCTCAGAATTTCTCCACGTAAGAAATTTATTTTTGTTAAATTGGCTTTGAAATTTGATATTTACAATGATTTCACTAAAAACAGTAAATTTGATCCACCGGGCACCGATAATTCAGTTATTTAGTTTAAGGAAATTTTTTCGAGCTGTTAGGTTAATGGTGCATCGGTTCTTCATGCCCTGCTTCTGAATTCCCCACGTAAGGTATTTATTTTTGGGTATTGGGCATTGAAATTTGAAATTTACAATGATTTCACTAAAAACTGTATGTTTGATCCACCGGGCACCGATAATGCAGTTATTCAGTTTATAGAATATTTGTTCGGGCTGTTAGGTTTATGGTGTATCGGTTCTTCATGCTCTGCCTCTGAATTCCCCACGTAAGGTATTTATTTTTGTTAAATGTTCATTGAAATTTAAATTTTACAATGATTTCACTAAAAACTGTACATTTGATCCACCGGGCACCGAGAAGGAAGTTTTTTATTTTAAGGAATTTTTGTTCGGGCTGTTAGGTTAATGGTGCATAGCTTCTTCATGCCCCTGCTCTGAATTCTCCAAGTAAGATAACTTTTTTTTAAAATGGGCTTTAATATTTGAAATTTACAGTGATTTCACTAAAAACTGTACCTTTGATTCACCGGGCACTGAGAATGCAGTTATTTAGGTTAAAGAATTTTTTTAAGGCTGTTAGGTTAATAATGTATCGGTTCTTTGTGCCTCGTCTCTGAATTCTCCACGTAAAGTATTTATTTTTGTTAAATGGGCATTGAAATTTGAAATTTACAATGATTTCACTAAAAACTGTACTTTTGATCCACCGGGCACCGAAAATGCAGTTATTCAGTTTAAGGAATTTTTTACGGGCTGTTAGGTTAATGGTGTGTTGGTTCTTCATGCCCCGTCTCAGAATTTCTCCACGTAAGAAATTTATTTTTGTTAAATTGGCTTTGAAATTTGATATTTACAATGATTCACTAAAAACAGTAAATTTGATCCACCGGCCTCCGATAATGCAGTTATTTAGTTTAAAGAAATTTTTTCGAGCTGTTAGGTTAATGGTGTATCGGTTCTTCCTGCCCCGTCTCTGAATTCTCCAAGTAAGGTATTTATTTTTGTTAAATGGGAATTGAAATTTGAAATTTACAATGATTTCACTAAAAACTGTACCTTTGATCCACTGGGCACCGAGAATGCAGTTATTTAGTTTAACGAATTTTTTCGTACTGTTTAGTTAAAGGTGTATCGGTCCTTCACGCCCCGTCTCTGATTTCTCCCGTTAAGTTATTTATTTTTGTTAAACAGGCATTGAAATTTGAAATTTACAATGATTGCACTAAAAATTGCACCTTTGATCCACCGGGCACCAAGAAAGCAGTTATTTCGTTTAAGTATTTGTTTTCGAGCTGTTAAATTAATGGTGTATCGGTCCTTCATACCCCGTCTCTGAATTCTCCCAGTAAGGTATTTATTTTTGTTAAAGAGGCATTGAAATTTGAAATTTACAATTATTACACTGAAAACTGCACCTTTGATCCACCGGAAACTGAGAAGGCAGTAATTTCGTTTAAGTATTTTTTTTTCGAGCTGTTAAATTAATGGTGTAACGGTTCTTCATGCCCCGTCTCTGAATTCTCCCGGTAAGGTATTTTTTTTTTAAAGGGGCATTGAAATTTGAAATTTACGGTGTGTCACTAAAAACTGCACCTTTGATCCACCGGGCACCGAGAAGGCAGTTATTTCGTTTAAGTATTTGTTTTCGAGCTGTTAAATTAATGGTGTATCGGTCCTTCATACCCCGTCTCTGAATTCTCCCAGTAAGGTATTTATTTTTGTTAAAGAGGCATTGAAATTTGAAATTTACAATTATTACACTGAAAACTGCACCTTTGATCCACCGGGAACTGAGAAGGCAGTAATTTCGTTTAAGTATTTTTTTTTCGAGCTGTTAAATTAATGGTGTAACGGTCCTTCATGCCCCGTCTCTGAATTCTCCCGGTAAGGTATTTTTTTTTTTAAAGGGGCATTGAAATTTGAAATTTACGGTGTGTCACTAAAAACTGCACCTTTGATCCACCGGGCACCGAGAAGGCAGTTATTTCGTTTAAGTATTTGTTTTCGAGCTGTTAAATTAATGGTGTATCGGTCCTTCATACCCCGTCTCTGAATTCTCCCAGTAAGGTATTTATTTTTGTTAAAGAGGCATTGAAATTTGAAATTTACAATTATTACACTGAAAACTGCACCTTTGATCCACCGGGAACTGAGAAGGCAGTAATTTCGTTTAAGTATTTTTTTTTCGAGCTGTTAAATTATTGGTATATTAGTTCTTCATGCCCCGTCTCTGAATTCTCCCGGTAAGGTATTTATTTTTGTTAAAGGGGCATTGAAATTTGAAATTTACGGTGTTTCACTAAAAACTGCACCTTTGATCCACCGGGCACCGAGAAGGCAGTTATTTCGTTTAAGTATTTTTTTGAGATGTTAAATTAATGGTGTATTAGTTCTTCATGCCCCGTCTCCGAATTCTCCCGGTAAGGTATTTTTTTTTTTTAAAGGGGCATTGAAATTTGAAATTTACGGTGTGTCACTAAAAACTGCACCTTTGATCCACCGGGCACCGAGAAGGCAGTTATTTCGTTTAAGTATTTTTTTTCGAGCTGTTAAATTAATGGTGTATCGGTCCTTTATGCCCCGTCTCTGAATTTTCCCGTTAAGGTATTTATTTTTGTTAAAGGGGCATTGAAATTTGAAATTTACTATGCTTTCTCTACAAACTGCACCTTTGATCCACCGGGCACCGAGAATGCAGTTATTTAGTTTAAATTTTTTTTAAGGCTGTTAGGTTAATAGTGTATCGGTTCTTTGTGCCTCGTCTCTGAATTCTCCACGTAAAGTATTTATTTTTGTTAAATGGGCATTGAAATTTACAATAATTTCACTAAAAACTGCACCTTTGATCCACCGGGCACGGAGAAAGCAGTTATTTCGTTTAATTATTTTTTCGTTTAAGAAAGGTATGATGCAAGTTTGCAATATGTTCCTGGTAAACAACTCCTGATTGCAGATGCACTTTCCCGAGCTCAATTGTCTGAAACTTGGCACGAGGATGATACAGAGCAAGACATGAGCATCAAAGTATGTCTTCTAGCATGGGCATCAGTGTTCAAGTGGAAAGAGTACTCACAGCTAACAGCCAGTGACGGTGAGCTACAAGATGTGATTTACCATGTTATTAATGGGTGGCCTGACAGGTCCCAAACAAGAAAAGCAGCACAGGCTTACTGGCATTGTAAGGAAGAAATTTATTATTCTAATGATGGTATACTGTGTCGAGGACAACGCTTGATTGTCCCAACGGCTGCAAGAAAGGACTTTCTAGAGAAAATACATATGTCACACAGGGGAATAGTTGCATGTAAAGCAAAAGCTAGAGAATATTTCTATTGGCCTTCTGTTAACAAAGATGTTGAACAATATGTTGGAAATTGTCGAATTTGTCAAGAAAACCAGCGTGCAAATCAGAAAGAGACCTTACTCCACAGTGATATTTCCCAAAGGCCATGGCAGAAAGTGGCATGTGATTTTCTGCAGTTAAAAAATCAAAAATATCTCTTGATGATTGATTACTTTTCTAAATACATTGAAGTCCAGCTGATGAATACCACCACTGCACAAGCCGTGATCAATACAATGAAGTCCATTTTTGCAAGGCATAGAGTCCCAGAGGAAGTTGTGAGTGGTGGAGGACCTTCTTTCGATGCCGAAGCAATGCGAAAGTTCTTCAGAGAATGGGAAGTGAGCCATAATGTTACCTCACCATATTTTCCCAGAGCTAATGGACAGGTAGAAAGAGCTATCCAAACATTTAAAAATACAATGGTAAAATCAGAGCAGAGTGGCAAAGATCTATATGCAGTTCTGCTTGATTATCGAATCCAACCATCCAGTGATTTGCCATTTCCTGCAGAATTGCTTATGGGCAGACGATTAAGATCATTGCTACCATCTCATTCTGATCGTCTTCAACCAAAGTTTTTAATCAAAAACGCCTGTGTTGCATTAAAGAGGCGGCATGAGAAGCAGAGAAAGTATGCAGATAGGCATGCTACCCAACATTCAGCATTGGCAAATAAAGCCAAGGTGTGGTTTAGACAAAAGATGAATGAACCTTGGAAGCAGGGTACCATTATTCAAGTTGGTCCACAGCCTCGGTCCTACATCATTCAAGGAATGGATGGTGCAGAGTACAGAAGAAATAGATATTTTATTCGTCCCGACAACTCAGGATCTGCATGTGAATCTGGCGGGGCGGAGCTAAAGAGAACTGTGGAAGACCTGTACCCCACCCCTTTGTACACCCAGTCAGAGGTAGTCACTGGCTCAGCAGAACAACAACAAAAGAATTCAAAGAGCCAACCAGTGCATATTAAGCCGGCGCCACATATGCGGTATTCGCCGAATACCGAGCGACTCGCCTTAACCCGAGCGACTCGCCATAACCCGAGCGATTTACTATTACTTGCTCGGATTACAAAAACCTGAGCAACTCGGCTTCTTGCGAGTATACTTGCCGATTTCAGAACATTTATTCGCAGTAGGAAGCATGGCCGGATTTAATAAAAATATAAATATAAATTTTGATAAAAATAGTCACTATAATACTACAATATTTTTATGATGGAAAAATATTCTATTTTATTAACAGATTTGAACAATATAAATATTTTCTAATACTTTTATGTTCTTTAAAAACATATTTTTAATTTGTGATAATTACAATGAATTTTTTTTTTAATTGGAAATCAGTTTTTTTTTGTTTTACATTTTTATTTTGCTCATAGCCATTTGCGAGTGCAATATTTTATTATTATTTTCATAGATTCCAGAATGCTATGCACATGGAGATTCCTTGAAACCGTTGAAATTTTGTAGCATAGAATATTGAAAAATTACAAAAAACAGTGTATCCTAATTTTGTTGGTACACTTAAAAATGATTTAATTTTCAGTTCTAAAATATATATTTTCCCTCTCAATATATTTGCTTTAGCGATAACGATAATAAAATACAAACGATAATCAGTTCGAAAAACTTTAAGTGTTCTGGCAAAATTTTTCACCGAATATTTCGCATTTTGACAATTGAATTTGCATGCTACATATAAAAATTTCTTTAGTGTCAATCCATTTTTTAACTAAGTATAAATAATGGACTTTATGCACGTTGACGTTGTCTTTGGGATCTGGTTTTTATTCCGTATCTTTTAACATATTGAAATTATCGCTTGCTTTTTCCTTAGCCAATGTACTAACGATTATTTGTTTACAAGATATAATATCGACACCAGGTCAACATAGAGTTCATTAAAAAAAATTATATTAATACTCGACAGTGAATACTATTCAAAATTTGATGTGGAGATTAAATGTATAAAGATTGACACTTTGCTTTTGTTTATCCATTTTCGGAAAAATTTCTATCGTTAATTACTGTATTATTGGTATTTTAGCAATATGGCCCGGCGTTACTCGTAGTAAAAGCTGCGCGATTTTTGTGTTTGTTAACGTAGCCACCGCATATCACTCTCTGTGCACTGTGTAAAATAAACTTTATCAAAATCTAGATTTATTCAATTATTTTGAGTAGTTTTCGAAATACCTAAACTTAGTACTTTCTTTTAATTTTTACGTTCATGACTTTACATGCTATTGCGATTCATATTTAAAGTGATGTTTTTGTAAGAAAAAAAATTTGTTATATTAAAATTCCTAAAATTTAAGGATTAAAAAAGCCTTTACGAATATAGCCTTGTAATATCATGTCGATAAAAATGAAGTATTCAGCAACAATAAAAGTAAAATACTTGGCATTGTTGCTTCAATGTCAATGGTGTTGAAAACTTATATTTTTTTAAACGTTTGAAATTTTTTGTATAAAAATTAACCAGTGGGGTGCCAGCTCAGGTGTTGTCGAAGTCATTTGACCACGGCTCACAATGACAAAAACAGTGTTCCCGAATTTTTCTATTGGGGATAAAACCCGAACCGTCGCTCGTAGTTTATTCTGTAACTTTAGTGCGACGTCAATTCAACCAAACATATCTTATATAGATTTAAAATTGACATATTAAGTAATACCGATAACTAATATCTAAATAAGGTTCGTTTATCAACGGAAACCTCGCTAACAGAGGAAGATATGCAAACTGCTACGCCTGATTCCTCGTATGTTCCACGTCCGCTCTCCGTACGTGCTTTGCTTTAGTTCAAGATTTTACACGAATCCTCGCCAAATTTCCTTTTATAACAATCGTGCTTCATTTTACTATGTTACAGTATCAGAATGTATCACCATAAAGAATAGCTGGTTTTAAAACTGTTTCACATCAAAACCACATTTTATTTTTCAACTCAAGATTCTTCAAAACGTTTAAATCAATGACATTTCCTTTCGAGGTTTTAAAATACTATTTAAATATTTTCATATTTTTGTGTCTTCATCAAAACAGTTAAATGCAAGAAATCTAAATGAAAAAACAAATAAATGAAATTAATTAATAAATAAAAAAATAATCTGAACAAATAATTTAGTAAAATTCACAACTTAATAAACGAAGGAATTGTTTTAAGTAGACGAACTAAACAAGTAAATATACGATAAAAAAAAGCTCAAAACACCAAAAGTTTTTTTAAATATGAAACTTTAGATCATCGGCTGGACCAAATTTATGTCAAACGTGCTATATTTAGAAAGTTATAGTGTCGGAATCGGTTATCCTAAAAGCGTAAAATGGTGTTTCTATCATGACTACTATGTCCCTACACACACCCTTTATAGATGGTTTTAAAGACGTTTCACGACAAAACTCCATTTTATTTAGGTCGTGAGACTTCAAATCGTTTAAACACATTGAAAACTCGAATAGAAATGTTAAAATAATATCTTCATTTTTTCGCATCTGCATAAAAATAGTTAAATGCTTCAAATATATAAATAAGTAATAAAATGAAATAATTTTATTGATAAATAAATGAAATAATTAAATGGAACACAAATATTTAAGTGAAACAGACAATTTCATAAAAATAAATGAATAAACTAAATAAAAATTCTAAAATAATAGCACAACAAACAACACGATATATTTTAAAGTCAAAATGATACGAAAAGAACAATATTCCCTCTTTAAATAAAAAAAGAAAATAGTACTATATTGATAGTAAATGGTAATTGGCTATCAAAATATAGAATTAAATATCGATAGCCAATCACCATTGAGCTCGCTTCGAGATGTGTTCTATTTTCTCGAAACAAGTGGGAAACGCAATTATTCAATTTGCTCGCTTTAACCCGAGCGAAGTTGCTCGTGATAAGGCGAGCACCTTGTAATGTGGTGCTGAAAATCGTCGAAACGCGAGCGACGCGGCACTTGCCGAATACCGAGCGACCCATCCACACATGCGTCTTTAGGCGATTATCGAAGGTTTCGTTGCTCGGGATTCGGCGAATACCGCATATGTGGCGCCGGCTTTAAAAATGGTGTTGAAAGTAGCAGACCTGTCAGAAACACGGTTAAACCTAGGCGATACAGAAATGATTAACGATTAAGACTGGTCTAAGCATGTCACATGAAGTTTATAATTTTAAAATATAACTTTAATTTGTAAGCATTTAATTTCTAGTTTATTAGTTTTCTCTTCTTTGTAAAAAGGGGCATGTTAGATATTAGTATTCTGATGCCACACCAGGGGCCCTAGCATCATCTCCGCGGAATCGTTCCACGTTGGAATCGATCTCACAGGAAGTGACGTTTGACGATATCAATCCCAAGAGTGAGATCTTACGCGGCTCGTGGTTGGTTGTGGGATTGACTCTTGGGATTGTATTGTGGAATCGTTTTGCAGTGGTTTTGGTCAATTGGTTGGATTTACATCGCATTACAGCTGCAAATTGGGCCATTGGGACTGTTCTAGGTCTATCTCGAAGGAAAGACCAGGGAACGATGCCTCGTATTTTTGAACCATGGTCAGATGACGAGGATGTGCAGTGGCAGTTCTGATGAATAAAAACATTCTTTTATAATTTACAAGTGAAAAAAAATACAATATTACACATTAGATAGTAAAATATAGTTTTTTATAAATATATAATGCAATTATAGTTTTTTTATAAATATCTATAACAAAAAATTTGTTATTTATCGTTTATATATTAATAAACTAAGGAATGTCTTCTGCTAGACAGTTTTGTATGGTTACCCTAGTCAATTTTTTTTTAGTTTTACTGGGTTTCCGTGGCCGAGCGGTTAAAGGCGTCAGCTGGGAATTCGAATATTCCTGGTTCGAACCTTAGCGATGGACTTGACAAAGAAAAGTAAAAAGTAGTGATCTTGTAATCGTAGGATTGACAGCTTCACTGCAAAATACTAGAAAAGTCGTCCGGAACATCCTTAAAAATTAACGGCGTGTATACGGGACTGGTGCACGATAAATCTGATCGGGATCCAAAGTTTCGACATCTATTGAAGGCGTTGGGTGCCAGTTCAGGTGTTTCCTCGTCATCTGACCACGTTCTAAAATAGCGAGGTGCATGTATGAATGTGTATGTGTTCCCAGGTCTTTCCTTCGAGATAGACCCCGAACCGTCGCCAATAGCCCACTGTTTAGCTCTAGTGCGACGTTAATTAACAAAAAAAAAACCCAAAAAATCCTTCGGTTTGGCGGAATGGTTGGTTGTTTAAAAAACATTGCACTAGAGCTGTACAGTGGGCTATTGGTGACGGTTCGGGGCCTATCTCGAAGGAAAGACCAGGGAACGATGCCCTCGTATTTTTTAAGCATGGTCAGATGACGAGGCCAACACCTGAGCTGGCACCCGACGCAACCTCAATTGGCGTTAGGACATCGGACCCCGATCAGATTTATCGTGTAACAGTCCCGTATACTCGCCAGTATAATTTGCTGGATGCTCTGGATAACTTTCTAGTATTTTTGTAGCGAAGCTGGCAATTCACCGATCGCATCTCACTACTTCTGTACTTTTCTTTGTTAAGTCCATCGCACGCGTTCGAACTAGCAATCCTCTGATTACTAGCTAAACTTTATCCAAAAGTTTTGATGGGAATCCATAACTGTGAGCTTGACGTTCTGTCCACTCGAACACTACGGAGCGGGGTGTTACAGATATTTGGTTGGTTTGGTTAGTTAACGTCGTGCTAGAGCTATATTATGGGCTATTGGAGACGGTTCAGGGTCTATGCTTCGTATTTTTGAACCATGGTCAGATGATGATCAGTTATTTCGATACAAAGAAGATAGTCAGAATGATGTTGCGGCATATTATATTATAGTTAGGTTTACCATAATTTATTTTAGTAAAATTCGGAAAGTGTAATAATTCCTTACTAACTACCCTCTTTCCTAAAACAAGCACGGAGTTTGAGTGAGCTCAGACGTGAACTTGAAATAAAAACTGTCCGGACGAAATCCGGTTATTTCGTGACCCAAATTTTAGTACAAAAATTATTATTTAATATTTAAAACTGAAACCTGTTGCATATGGTACACACTATTTTGTTCGAAAACGTTACAAATTGTGTGATCATTTTCACTTTTGTACGATGTTCTGTTATAATATTTTAACTATTTATAATGTATCGTATTTACTCATTACGCTTAAACATATTGCACACTAAAAACATAATTTTATTTCTTCTGTAACAAATATCATAAAATTCTATTAAAACGCATTAATTAAGGACAATAGTATTATTTTGCAAGTATTTATTATAATATATATAAACAGTTCCATAATAAAATAACATATATTCACGAAGTATTCCAATTTTTTTTTACTAAATACATAATTATTTTAAATCAAAAATTAATTTCCGTATCTACTAATTTTCATTTAAGTAATTTTGATTTTTTTTTAATATTGATCCAGATATAATATAAATGTTATTTTTTTTTTCAAAATTTACTTAAGTATTTCTTTCATTTGTAATAGGTTTTTTTTAAAAAAATGTTTCTTTTATTGTACCTTGTACATAGCTAAATATTAAATTTATTAACTATGTTATATCTTCCTGATTAAAATGTATTTCTTCTCAATGCATAAAAAGAGGCATTTTATGCCACAAAATAAAAATATATATATTTTTCAAACTTAGGTCACCGGCAACGCCGGGCTACATGACTAAGTTGAAAATTATCCATCTAAAAATGAACAGAATAATGAAAACTACAAAAGATAGCTTTTAGCTTGAAATCTCGATGGAAATCTCTTGGATTTTCTCGAATCTCGATCCCACCTAGTCGGAAATCTGTTGGAAACGATCCCACCTACTGTTGGAAAAGATCCCACCTAGTAATTGAATCGTGGGATTTATCTCAACCGAGACATCGTATTGACCATGCGCAGTGAAAGAAAGTGACTTATTTCCGGTCGTTCTCAAACACTTGACCTATCGTGAAAGGGCTTTTATTGAGATTGCGATAAGAAAGCGCGCGAAAACGATCTCGCATTCGAAGTCACTTTACAATCCCAACTCTTTCTGTCGGCATCTCAAAGGAAATATCACGTGACCTTTCGATCCCAACAGAAAGTCTTGACATCTCGAGATGATGCTAGGGCCCCTGGGGCCCTAGCATCATCTCGAGATGTCAAGGAAGAGTTGGGATTGTAAAGTGACTTCGAATGCGAGATCGTTTTCGCGCGCTTTTCTTATCGCAATCTCAATAAAAGCCCTTTAACGATAGGTCGTGTTTGATGACGACCGGAAATACGCAACTTTCTTTCACTGCGCATGGTCAATACGATGTCTCGGTTGAGATAGATCCCACGATTCAATGACTAGGTGGGATTTTTTCCAGCAGTAGGTGGGATCGTTTTTAACAGATTTCCGACTAGGTGGGATCGAGATTCGAGAAAATCCAAAAGATTTCCATCGAGATTTCAAGCTAAAAGCTATCTTTTTTAGTTTTCATTATTCTGTTCATTTTTAGATGAATCATTTTCAACTTAGTCATGTAGCCCCGCGTTGCCGATGACCTAAGTTTTTTTTTTTTATTTTGTGGCATAAAATGCCTCTTTTTATGCATTGAGAAGAAATATTTCTTAATCAGGAAGATATAACATAGTTAATAAATTTAATATTTAGCTATGTACAAGGTACAATAAGAGAAACATTTTTTTTAAATAAACCTATTACAAATGAAAGTAATACTTAAGTAAATTTTGAAAAAAATAACATTTATATTATATCTGGATCAATATTAAAAAAAAAATCAAAATTACTTAAATGAAAATTAGTAGATACGGAAATTAATTTTTGATTTAAAATAATTATGTATTTAGTAAAAAAAATTGGAATACTTCGTGAATATATGTTATTTTATTATGGAACTGTTTATATATATTATAATAAATACTTGCAAAATAATATTATTGTCCTTAATTAATGCGTTTTAATAGAATTTTATGATATTTGTTACAGAAGAAATAAAATTATGTTTTTAGTGTGCAATATGCTTAAGCGTAATGAGTAAATACGATACATTATAAATAGTTAAAATATTATAACAGAACATCATACAAAAGTGAAAATGATCACACAATTTGTAATGTTTTCGAACAAAATAGTGTGTACCATATGCAACAGGTTTCAGTTTTAAATATTAGATAATAATTTTTGTACTAAAATTTGGGTCACGATACAACCGGATTTCGTCCGAACAGTTTTTATTTCAAGTTCACGTCTGAGCTCACTCAAACTCCGTGCTTGTTTTAGGAAAGAGGGTAGTTAGTAAGGAATTATTACACTTTCCGAATTTCACTAAAATAAATTATGGTAAACCTAACTATAATATAATATGCCGCAACATCATTCTGACTATCTTCTTTGTATCGAAATAACTGATCATCATCTGACCATGGTTCAAAAATACGAAGCATAGGCCCCGAACCGTCGCCAATAGCCCATAATATAGCTCTAGCGCGACGTTAACTAACCAAACCAACCAAATATCTGTAACATCCCGCTCCGTAGTGTTCGAGTGGACAGAACGTCAAGCTTACAGTTATGGATTCCCATCAAAACTTTTGGATAAAGTTTAGCTAGTAATCAGAGGATTGCTAGTTCGAACGCGTGCGATGGACTTAACAAAGAAAAGTAAAGAAGTAGTGAGATGCGATCGGTGAATTGCCAGCTTCGCTACAAAAATACTAGAAAGTTATCCAGAGCATCCAGCAAATTATACTGGCGAGTATACGGGACTGTTACACGATAAATCTGATCGGGGTCCGATGTCCTAACGCCAATTGAGGTTGCGTCGGGTGCCAGCTCAGGTGTTGGCCTCGTCATCTGACCATGCTTAAAAAATACGAGGGCATCGTTCCCTGGTCTTTCCTTCGAGATAGGCCCCGAACCGTCACCAATAGCCCACTGTACAGCTCTAGTGCAATGTTTTTTAAACAACCAACCATTCCGCCAAAACCGAAGGATTTTTTTGTTGTTGTTAATTAACGTCGCATTAGAGCTAAACAGTGGGCTATTGGCGACGGTTCGGGGTCTATCTCGAAGGAAAGACCTAGGAACACATACACATTCATACATGCACCTCGCTATTTTAGAACGTGGTCAGATGACGAGGAAACACCTGAACTGGCATCCAACGCCTTCAATAGATGTCGAAACTTTGGATCCCGATCAGATTTATCGTGCACCAGTCCCGTATACACGCCGTTAATTTTTACGGATGTTCTGGACGACTTTTCTAGTATTTTGTAGTGAAGCTGGCAATCCTACGATCATTACTTTTTACTTTTCTCTGTCAAGTCCATCGCTAAGGTTCGAACCAGGAATATTCGAATTCCCAGCTGACGCCATTAACCGCTCGGCTACGGAGATCCAGGAAAACTAAAAAAAAAAAAAAATGACTAGGGTAACCATACAAAACTGTCTGGCAGAAGACATTCCTTAGTTTATTAATATCTAAATATATAAACGATAAATAACAAATTTTTTGTTATAGATATTTATAAAAAACTATAATTGCAATATATATTTATAAAAAACTATATTTTACTATCTAATGTGTAATATTGTATTTTTTTTCACTTGTAAATTATAAAAGAATGTTTTTATTTATCAGAACTGCCACTGCACATCCTCGTCATCTGACCATGGTTCAAAAATACGAGGCATCGTTCCCTGGTCTTTCCTTCGAAATAGACCTAGAACAGTCCCAATGGCCCAATTTGCAGCTGTAATGCGACGTAAATCCAACCAATTGACCGAAACCACTACAAAACGATTCCACAATACAATCCCAAGAGCCAATCCCACAACCAACCACGAGCCGCGTAAGATCTCACTCTTGGGATTGATATCGTCAAACGTCACTTCCTGTGAGATCGATCCCAACGTGGAACGATTCCGCCGAGATGATGCTAGGGCCCCAGATGGCACCATCTGTGAAGTCGATATACAATAAACCTGACTGCTGTTCGTTCAGTCAGTTACCTCTCTTAAATCATTCCTGTAGCATGTCTCATTTTGTCATTTCCAATCTAAGTCAATTGAACTTAAAATCAAGTAATTACAATAGTTCTATTTAATGTTAAACTAGAACGTAACAGAGCTAAAGCTCCATGCTAACCTTACGGAACTTCTTCGGCGTCGCGGAACTTTCTCCATGTTCCGTTGGACAGCGGTTTTCTTCTCGGCGTGAAACTCCCCCATTGACAATTCTCCAAACCCACGTTATACCTTAAAATAAAACTATTAAAATGCGATGCGAAAGATAGAACGTACAGGAAACATTAAAA
This sequence comes from Troglohyphantes excavatus, assembly GCA_963932185.1. Taxonomy (NCBI): domain Eukaryota; kingdom Metazoa; phylum Arthropoda; class Arachnida; order Araneae; family Linyphiidae; genus Troglohyphantes; species Troglohyphantes excavatus. The sequence continues at coordinate 74,761,391 of OZ010672.1, read as the reverse complement.
GGATTTGATTAGACATAATAGATGTTTTGATAAAAAAAAAATTAAAAACGCACATTTAATTTAAATAAAAATTATTAATAATTTATTTTTTAACTTTTTAACATTTTTTTTAGCATTATAAGTTTTTTTGAGGGCTTTCTCGAAATTGAGGCCCTGATGATGGGTATTGACCTCGAATGCCTTATCGTAAATAGTCTTTGCCTCCGATTTCTGTATATCAAACGGGCCTTGGATAATGTACGTCCATTTTTATAATCTCAATTTCTATCTAGTACCCACCCGCCAGGCTATCATATATAAATGGTGGATATGGTTGAAGTCAAAATTGCGATAGGCGTATCCGAGAACCTTTCGGAACCCGAATATACTTGTCAATAATTTATTTGTGTATCTCCTAGTGCATTTTTTTTTATCAACCTACCTAGAAATCAGAGGATTACAAGTTCAAATCGACATGTTGGCGTGAAAAAAAGTTAACATAAGCAGCGATCTCGTGATCGGAGGGGCTGCCATATCAGGTTACCGTTACCAAAAAAATCATAAAAGTCGTCTAGAATAATCTTTATTACCACCGTCGGGTATACGGGGCAGTTGCATGTTAAATCTGAACGGAATTCAATGTCCTGACGCCTATTGAGCTTGCGTCGGGAGCCAGCTTCGATGTTGTCCTCGTCATTTGACCATGGTAAAAAAAACACGAGACAGTGTTCTCGGTTCTTTCCTACGGTTTGGTTTGTTTAATTAACGTCGCACTAGAGCTGCACAGTAGGCTATTTGCGACGGTTCGGGGTCTATCTCGAAGGAAAGACCCGGGAACGATGCCTCGTATTTTTGAACCATGGTCAGATGACAAGGACAACACCTGAGCTAGCATCCGACGCAACCTCAATAGGCGTCAGGACATTGGACCCCGATCAGATTTATCGTGCAACAGTTCCGTATACACGCCAGTATAATTTGTTGGATATTCTGGACGACTTTCTAGTATTTTTGTAGCGAAGCTGGCAACCCTCCGATCGCAAACGGTTTGGTTTGGTTAATAAACGTCGCACTAGAGCTGCACAGTGGGCTATTGGCGGCGGTTCGGGGTCTATCTCGAAAAAAAAAGGGAAGACCCGGGAACACACACATTCATACATCTTTCCTACGAGATGACCCCGAACTGTCGCCAATAGCCTAATGTGTAGGACTAGTACGAAGTTATTTAACTGGCCAATCAAATGTCCCAAAATGTACACATAAAGTTTTTTTCAAAAAATATAACTAAAATGGATGAAATAAAATTGTTTTTTTATTATTATATGATATGAATATTTTAATACATTTAAAACTAGAAAAATGTTTATGTAATTCAATGAAAATAATGACGCCTATTGAGGTTGCGTCGGGTGCCAGCTCAGGTGTTGTCTTGTCATCTGGCCATGGTTCAAAAATACGAGGCATCGTTCCCGGGTCTTTCCTTCGAGATAGGCCCCGAACCGTTGCCAATAGCCCACTATGCAGCTCTAGTGCGACGTTATTTAAGAGCCCCAGTTGCTCAGTTGGTAAGGCGTTCAGCTACTAATCAGAGGATTGGTGGTTCGAATCCGTGAAATGGACTTGACATAGAAAAGTAAAAAAGTAGTGATCTTGTGATCGGAGGGTTGCCAGCTTCGCTACAAAAATACTAGAAAGTCGTCCAGAATATCCAACAAATTATACTGGCGTGTATACGGGACTGGTGCACGATAAATCTGATCGGGGTCCAAAGTCCCGACGTCTATTGAAGGAGTTGGGTGCCAGTTCAGGTGTTTCCTCGTCATCTGACCATGGTTCTAAAATAACGAGGTGCATGTATGAATGTGTGTGAATGTGTATGTGTTCTCGGGTCTTTCCTTCGAGATTGACCCCGAACCGATAGCCCACTCTGCAGCTCTAGTGCGACGTTATTTAACAAAAACCAAACCAAACCTTCGAGATTGACCCCGAACCGTCGCCAATAGCCCACTGTGCAGCTCTAGTGCGACGTTAATTAACAAAAAGCAAAAAAACCTGTCTTTCCTTCGAGATAGGCCCTGAACCGTCGCCAATAGCCCACTATCCCAGGTAGCACAGCAATATTGGGCAATATCGGCAAAGAGAGTTTCGGCAACATTGGCGAATGTCGGATCGGCCAATGTCAAATGGTTAACTTTTTATCAATATTGGGCAATATTGCCGAACCGATATTGTAGAGCGGTATTGGCAATATTGGGTAATGTTGAACTGGTCAATATTGTACATCAATATTGGCGAATGTGGGATCGGCCAATGTCAAATGGTTAACCTTTTATCAATATTGGCAAATATTGCTCAACCGATATTGGCCAATATTGGCTAACGTTAGGTCGGCTAATATTGTACATCAATATTGGCGAATGTGGGATCGGCCAATGTCAAATGGTTAACCTTTTTTCAATATTGGCAAATATTGCCAAAGCAATAGCTGTCAATATTAAATAAAAGGCAGCCGATTTACATTGATCGACTCGACATTAGCCGATATCGAATATATTTGAAAGCAGCATTTTACACTATTGATGAACAAATACAATAAATAATGTTTTTTTTTTTTAATTATAAAACAATTTTTTTTTCTTTTGTTTTTGATAATTTAAAGCTGTTGCATGAAAAATATTCTTTGTTCTGTGGAAAATATTGGACTATATTAATCATTTTATTTCTCTCTATAACATAAAAAAATGTGTATTCCAAACCTACATAACCAAAAAATAGCAAAAAAATTAAATTCAAAAATTTAATAATTCAAATTTCTTAAAATTACAAATTTATATTTCTTTAAAAGTATTTAAATTAGTTAATTTTGAACTAAGTTATCTGTAATATTATTAAAAATATATTCACATTTACCTTTCTAAATGAAATGTATTCTACTTCACCACTTAAAAAACTTAAAATTAGAAAAACAATTCAAAATATTTCTATCTTGTATTCTTTCATCTCATACATTAAAATATATTAAGACTTAATTTGTTTAAAACATATTAAAGATAATTCTTAAAAATGAGAAAAACATTGTGAATACTTTTGTATTGAAGTATATGTTAAAAGAGAAAGTATTCATTACGAGAGTAAATTTTATCACTAAGCTAGTGTAAATGTTATTTACACCAAAGTAAATTAGTTTTGAAAATGGAAAATATATTTTATTATCAAGGTTAATGATGCTAGACTGATAAGTAAGTTTAAGAATTTTTAGTAGTCCAGTTTAATATCTTAAGATAGTTAGATATCTGCGTTTAAGCATATCTTTGTAAATTTTTTAGCAATTTAATTAAAATAACAAAACAAATTTTTACTTTTTTAAAAAAAATTTTTAGCCTTTATAAGAAATCCAAATTTAAATTCTCTTTTATTACAATTGTTATACACCTGTGGCATAAAATATTGGGGCCAATTTCACTTACCTCAATTAACTATTACGACTCCCTTCTATTGTAAAAGAAATCTAACATAACAAGTATTGTGGAAATTTTGGATACTCCATTAAGTTTGGATCATACTTCATTTATAACACAGAAGTGTGATTATCTAATCTTAAATACTACTAAGTTGGTATTTGTAGTACAACAGTTGAATGATGAAATTTTGGATATAAAATAAGTAATAGACATGAAATGTATTGTCAAAAACTAAATATGGCCCGAAAATATAAATTGATACTTATACTTATTTTGCTTACTTATTTTTAGCAAAATAAATTTCTAAAAACGTGTATTGTGTTTGACGTCAGTTGTTGTAAAGAAAGTAAAAATTATACTTTATTTACATTGTGTTTCAATTTCACAATTTAGAAACCAAATAAAAACTAACACATTATAATTGATAGTAACCGAGCTAAGACATTTTCCTTATAATTAAAACGTAATTGAAAATTATGAAGTTGTGTTTACAGATCCTTCTTTAATTGCATTATCGACTAATGATGCTAATGCTAAATCATTGTGAGAAAGTTTAAGAACTTTTAGTTGATTTCTATGGATAATTATAAAATAAACAAGTCAATGAACAAAATCGAACACAAACAAGACGTTCATGAAAATTATTTCTAACATTAAAGTTTATTGCAGTTTGCTTTTACTACTGCTTTTTATTATAAAATAAATTTAAAAAAAAACTCTTTCAAGTTAAAAATTAACAAATGTTTTACATTGACTAAAAATGAAAGCATAGGACACTCACAGTATAAAATTAATTATTATCAAGCGACCTGGTCGGGCTCGCAACGCTAAGCCAAAAAAAGAAGAAATAACGCCAACTCATCAAAGCAGCCAACAAGAAACGAACGCCCGACAGGACTTAAGCTTATATACTCTGCACAACTTGTAATGTTAAACCGCGTTCGTAAAACAGAGTCCAGAAGCCGAACTACATTTCGTAAAAAAAATAAAACCAGTATTTGTGAAACCTTTAATTTAATACAAGAATATTTTTTTTTCATTGAAAATCAACGGAGATACGAAGTTTTTTAATTTGCGCAAAGTTAGTTGATTTGTCACTTTTTCAAATTATGAAGCCCAAATTTGTAAGTCGAGCTATACACTACATTATTGAACCGATTATTTTGATTAATAGCTTATATGATAGATTTATGGCATCACAAGGTCCTTTTGTTACTTTTATTTTATAATATTAATTATTTATAAGTTTAATTAGCTAAAAAAGTAATTAAATCCTAAGAGCCAAAACTCCATGCCACAAGGCGATTAATACCCAAATATGAAGTCCTTCGACTGTTCTGTCGCCAAACAAATTTTGTTTTAGAACGGTTTAATAAAAGTTCAAATTATCGGTAAATAATACGCTCTACAAAATAAAAATTGTACCATCGGAAAGATAAAAAATTTCTTTACTCGATGTAAAAAAATCATTTCACTTGGACAATTATTAATAAAGATAGAAGAATTTCAAATAACTAACAAAATTCAAAATTTTCTCCCATTGTCATTCACTTTTCGCCGGGCCGTAAATAGCAACCGTTGCCTGCGCTCCTCAGTTTGATGAAGTGAGTGACGTCAAATCCAAGGAGCGGGAGGGAAGTGGGGAGGGGGGGGGTACTGCTTTAACTGTGAAATAAAAACTACGAGACATCTCGTAGAGCGAACGTGTTAATTTAATCCTAAATTTTTAATACAGCGTGTGGGATAAATTATTCCTTGAACTATCGGATTAAACTAATGACATGGAAAAACACATAGTAATTTTTAAAAAGTTTAAATGGTGATTGGTTTGACATTCTCCGTAAGGACATTCTCCGTAAAAAAAAAAGGACTGATATCCCCCAAAAAAACTTTAGAAAAGTAAAAAACGCTAAGCGCCCCTCCCCGTAAAAAAATCTTCGAAACTGTGGCTAAAAAAGTTGTGATATAAAAAACAAACAAGCCTATTGCACTAGGGGGATCAACCCTGCACACCCTCTCACTAGCCTTCTCCCGGAAAACAGCTGCGCTTTCTTTTCTTAGATTGGTTAAAATTTTATACACACATAAAATTTTAACCGAGCTAAGAAAAGAAAGTGCAGCTGTTGTGCAGGGTTGATCCCCCTAGTGCAATTGGCTTGTTTGTTTTTTATATCACAACTTTTTTGGCCACAGTTTCGAAGATTTTTTTACGGGGAGGGGCGCTTAGCGTTTTTTACTTTTCTAAAGTTTTTTTGGGGGATTACATTTACTTGAGTGCCTTATGCAAGAATGCTTATTTTTAACTTTTAAAGTATATGCATTAGTAAATATATAATAAAATTATACTTTTAAAAGTTTTGTTATACTTAATATTTTACACTTTTTAATAACAAATATTAATATACTAAAAACCACTTCCAATTATTCCACTGATACCACTTCTAAACAAACCTTATCACTTAGTGACTCAATAGCATAATTGTTTAACGATTCTTACTACTACCTCCATCATTGGTGGTTGTGTCTTCTTTGAGTGGTGCACAAGTTTTATTTTAAATCTTAAATAATTAACATTCTAAGAGTTATTAAACCACATTTTTATTTTAATACTTAGATATCAGATTTCAATTTTTTTCTTAAAATGGAATGTAAAGCAATTCTGTTTTCACACGCCTCTTACAATAGTCTTCACATAAAAATGCTGATCTCTTAATTAGAGCATTGTGAGTTTGTTCCTTGCCTTGAATCGTCACAAGGCCTGCAAAGGCAGGGTAGGAAAAAGGGGCTGGAGATAAATCTATCATGGCCCAAATATCCTCACATTGGTCATGGTGTGGAAGTTTGGGAGAGCGAGGTGCCAGTTCGGGTGTTTGTCGACTTAATAGCTGGCATCAGAGTGGTTTCAGGTTACAGGATGTGGAGTATATGTCCTGAAATGAGTTTAAGCTATGCTCTAGGTTCATGAATCAGACTTTTGGGTTTCAGAACATATCTTGGGGGCCCTTAATCAATGCAGCCTCTTCCAGTTATCAGTGAGCAGCTTTAGTGGAAATTCAGCTAAAATAAAATAGGAATAACACACACTAAATGAAAGAGAAAAATACCAAATGCTAGATAAAAAGTCAAAAATAACTGAAAGAATAAATCTAGTAATCAGTTTCTTATGCTGTATATCATGTGTTTCTAATTTATTCCTCATACTTTTTTCTAAAAAAAATAACATGACTAAAATTGCTTAAATATATGCTCGAGTGATAACAAAATATTACATTAAATTTCAACATAGTATTAAATCAATTTTAGCAAGTACTTCAAATTCTTTGGCCAACTGCCTAGAATATACTTTTATGCGACGGCTTAAAATAAATTTTAATTTGCAGAGAACTTTCAAATTATAATGGAACTAATATATTCTGGAATTAGGACACATCTGAATAACCAAATGAAGATTTAATAAATAATGCACTCAAAGATTGTGCAATATAGCAATAAGGCATATTTGATTAGTTGGCTTGCTATCATTATCATCTTATACACAATAACTACTGAACAGGTTAACATTACATTTACATTTTTTTTAACTGATCCATAACAAATAAGGTAGGTAAGGCTTTTTTCGACAGGAAGAGGAATCCTGGAATAATATAATGCATTTAACAAAATTATCATGTCCTAATATATTTCTGGAATATATGGTTAAATGTACTTTACGGTCTCCCTTGATTACCTTGAAAATTCAGCAACCCTGCAGGGAGAAAATTGACTTCTTTCAATAAAACCGGTTGTCACCAAGAACGTGTTAGCGTTGCAAACATATCTTTTTTAAAAAGTGACCGTACAATGCATTTTAAACAAATATCAGTGGTAGCCCATGGTCGAAAATGTTAGTGCAGCTGAAATCATACGATTCCCCCCATTTTCTACAACCATACATGAAAAAAATTTCTTTAATGATTATTACTCAAATCAAAGTTTCCTTTAAATTTTTGCGAAATGAAAACATGTGAAAAAATAGAAAACACTTCTCAGTTTTTGAAAATTAAAGCAATCGTCCCTTCTTTTAAACTTGCGAATCGGTCAATTTTAATATTAACTTAAATAATGAAACAACAGCACACAGTTAATTTATCACAAAAACATTATTCGTTTGGAGAGATTCTTGGAAATTCTTGGTTCTCCCACCCATCCCCGTGATTCACACACAAAGCAATTAGTTTATAGAATTCCCAAGTGCAGCCAAAGTCAGAAAATTAATCTCGGGCTGTATCTATCCACAAATGCAGCGCATTAGCAGGGGAGGAAATCTCCATACTACGTAGAGGTTGTCATCTCAACGATACAGCTGATTTTGAACTTTGCTCTTTGGCTGCAGTTTTGATTGAATGGAGTTTTTTCCCCTCCTGAATTGTGCATTACGGCAACAGATTTGCCATTTATAGGAGATTTTGTTTACTTACCGTAGAAATTTCATTTTTAATTTTAATCTTCATTTTTGAAAAATATTAGATTTTAGTTTTAAAATACACTAATAAATTTAGGTGCAGCCTGGCTGTACTTGTTGTACCCCAGGAGCCGCCACTGCCAAATATTATTTAAAAGAAAAAGGGGTTCTTTTCGGTTATACGGCCTCATATGCCAACGAGCGAAAATGGGCCAAAGTTGTTTACCTTAGGGATTACCATACACAAAAGATCGCGTTTCAGTTGATTGTATGATTGAGTGCACTGAGCTAAATAAAAACGGGAGAGTAAACTGAACGTGCCTTTTTTAGTGTCATTGCTCAAAATAGTTAAAACACAATTTCTTTGGAGTTGATTTTAGTATGGGTAATTAGCGTCTCACTAGAGCTACACAGTAGGCTATTGGCCACGGTTCGGGGCCTATATCGAAGGAAAGACCCGGAAACGGGTGCCTCGTATTATATATTTACTTTCTTCCTGCAACAAGTTTGTTTGGATTACGTGCATTGGATGCGTGCGCATTTTCCTTCGCGATCTGACAGTAAACGTCTATTGCCTTACGATTGTTGATTGGTTAGAATATATAAGTGTTTAACGAACTCTGATTGGTTGCACGACTATGCGAACTATTTAATAGTTACAAATATTTAAATTCGGATATTTGGAAATTATGGGTTTGGTGAATATTTTTTATAATTTTGGAAAGATGTTTGATTGTTAGGATAGCTATTAAAATAAATTTGTTTAGAATGCACTTAAGAGTGCTGTCGCAATGCCCCAAACGACTGCCCGAAGGATTGCCTGTAAGCACCATGATCGACAGCCCGGAGGGGGTCACGGATGTGATCCTGAGTAGTCGGAGACAGCAGGCCGGAGACCACAAAATCAACGGCAGGAGCCTGTGACATTAAGCGCGCGGAACGCGTGTGCGCTTAAGAGTGCCATAGAAATGCCCCAAACGAATGCCGGAAGGATTGAAAGCTCAGGTGATGTTCTCGCCATCTGACCGTGGTTCAAAAATACGAGGCATTGTTCCCTTCGAGATAGGCGTCGAACTGCCACCAACAGCCCAATGTGAAGCTCTAGTGCGATGTTAATTAACCAAATCAAAGCTTCGAGATGAATTCTAAACCGTCGACATTAGCCCATTGTGGAGCTCAAGTGCGACGTTATTTTATTCAATCGTGCAGACCTTAAAGAAATCCTTCGGAAATAATTTTGAACCGTCACTGCTAGCCCATTACGCAGTGAACGTCATCCACCGTGGTTCGAAAATAAGACACAGCGTTTGAGTAATTAACCGTAATTGTGCATTTCTCCTTAAGTAACCATAAAGATCAGAAAAAAAGACGCATGCGCAACGCATCCGGTCGTTTGATGTTCACTTGAAAATACATCCAGATCCGCTGACGAGCGAAAGTCTTTACCTCGAACCGTAACTAATAGCCCATTGCACAGGTTAAGTGCGACTTATTGTCTATAATTTAGAATATACTTTTTGACGTCATCTAATCGTAAATCATTTACGACTGTTTTTAACATTTTATTTTGTGAGTGGCAACATTAAAATTGTAAATAATCAATACGGCGACAAACTTTCGCTTGGCGACTATTTGAGGCCGTTTAGAAGAGAAGTACCAAAAAAGGAACTTATTTCAAATTAATTATTGGATACAGTTCCGATGAAAGCCATTGGCAATTTTTAATATTTTGAAATTATTTCATACAGTGGATAGTAAATACAGTGGTTAAACTGTTTTACCTAGTCGCCCTGATTTTACGCCAAATCTGGCAACCTGGCATTGGTAACTTGGTTTGGCAACCCTCTGTAGGTTAGAATTTCCGATTTTTCTCGCCAAACTCGTTTTTCCCCGCCAAATCAGGCTATGTTGGCGCTTTTCGCCAAATATGGTGGCCATGCACAGTTTTTTAGACGGTCTCCCTGAATTTGGCGTTTTTTTCGATCTCGACTTATGGTTACCATAAATTAAGAAAACAACCCATACTTATTTGTTTTTTTTTTGCTTGTGCTTGGATTTTCTTTCTTTCCGACGTCCGAAGGTATGTTAAAATCTTTTATTAATTATACCAAAAGCGCTTCCGATTCTGTTATTTGGGTGATTTTTATTAATTTGAGAAAAAATGTATGGGCATTGCGTATAATCCATTGTGTAGTTCTGGGGTTTGACGAAACCACGTGTTTCGTTCATTTAAAATTGTATAAATTTTTTTAAAAATTGTTAGCTTTTAATATAATTGTAATTGAATATTTTATGCTAATTCTTAACATACATACAAGCGATTTATAACAGTGTTTAACATACCACGTTTTTTTTCGCTTTGATAGTTAAAAATTCTCTGAAAATCATATAAAAATGTTTGAAATATTAGTTAAATATTTAAAAATAATTATCCAATGATTTTGGTAAAATTCATATCGTTAAAAATTCTTTGAAATTCGTATAAAATTTTTTGAACTATTAGTTAAATATTTAAAAATAATTAACCAATATTTTTTGTAAAATTCGCATCGTTAAAAATTCTCCGAAATCTCGTATAAATTTTTCTGAAATGTTAGTTAAATATTTCAAATAATTAACCAATAATTCTTGTAAAATTCACATGTTTTTAAATATTTAATGGTGCATTTTATGCTATTTCATAATTTATAACATCATTCAACATAACACGTTTTTTTTTATTTATCTTTAAAAATCGTCTAAATGTTCAAAATATGAGTGCAAAGTATGTTTACTATTTAAATATATATGAAGTATTTAAAATAATTTTTGTAAAATACATGCTATTTTAAAAAAACACGCGACTTTACGCATGTGCGTTATCTTTAATTTCCATAGAAAACAGAGAGGCTCAAGTGGTGTTCTCCCTCACCCTTAGTCAAAATGGGAAATTTTTTTTTAATTTTTTTAATATCTTAAGAAAATTATGCAATTTCCTCAGTAATTAACAAATTAATGATAATTAACAACTAATTACTAATTTTTTATATTGGAAAATATTGTGGGATTGGAATTATAGGTGAGGCCCCCACAATTTTCGAATTGCTATGCCACTGCTAGGATAAAATGTTGTGTAAGTTTTTTTTGCAACTTTCTAAAGCATCAAAAGATTTAAAAATAAAATTTCTATAATTAAACATCCCTTAATAATATATAATCTGGTGAATTGCTAAGCACTTTTAGTGTAGAGAACTTATATAGTTACCCGACAGAAAAGGTAAAAAAAAATGGGTTTCAAGTACAAAACAAACTCATAAATTTAACGATACGACGCTTCTATTAAGAAATTGTACAATTGGTGAATTTTACTGTAAATCCCGTACAATAAACAACAATCTGTAAAAAAATATATACTACACATATTTTACAATACTTTGTCAAACAAATAATTGGTTGAATACGATAAATATTTACCTGCAGTTATTACTTCTTTCTTCCCAAACAAAAATCCTGCTCATTTTCTTGCGACCACAAAATGTCAGAATTTCGAAAATAAACAAGCGACAGGATGTAATCTGCGCATGCTCATCTTTATGTTTCTGAACAATATTAACCTAACCGATCAAGTCGACCTAAACTCATGAAATTTTTAAAAGCATAATAATCTGGAGATATTACGTAAACAATGTGGAAAATTATTTTCGCTGAAATTTTTTTTCGGTATCAGATGTAATTTTTAAAGCTTTTATAAGAATTTGTCGAAACTTCAGTATTTGACATGGAAATATCCCCGACCGATTTTGACCAAGATTCGCCGAATAAACGTGACAAAATCTTTAAAACAAGTGAAAATCTTGAGTTATCTCATAAACGTTGTGTATATTTGTTGCCTCTATCCATTTATTTGTTATAAAGAGCAAATTTACAACTTTGAAGGTTTTATAAGAATTTGTTGAATCCTCAGTATTGGCATGAACATTGGGCAATATTGGCTAACGTTGCTAACGAACGGTCGATATATACCAATCCCCAACGTGATTGGCCAACATTGGCCCAATATTGTTGTGCTACCTGGGATGCAGCTCCAGTGCAACGTTCCTTAACAAAACAAAACCAAACTAAAGGTGACACGGCGTTTTTCAAAGTCCCGGCGTCTATTAAAGTCGTTAGGTGTCAGTTCAGGTATTTCCTCGTCAGCTGACCATGGTTATAAAATAAAGGGGTGCATGTATGAATGTGTTCCCGGGTCTTTCCTTCGAGATAGACCCCGAACCATCGTCAATAGCCCACTGTGCAGCTCTAGTGCGACGTTAGTTAACCAAACCAAACCACGGCGTTTTTTTTCCATTATTAAAATAATTCTATGTTAATAAATGTTGTGAAAAAATCTTATTTAAAAAATAATAATATTCCTGTTATAAATCAGTTATTTTCGAATCCGTGGTCTTAGACGAGCTTAGTGGCCACCGCGGAACTCGAGAATGTGGCGTCTGCTCTTTAAGTTTAGTTTCGATTTCTGTAGTCCTAAAACATCATTGCCTGAAACGCATGCGTGCTGTGAATGGCCGTTGTCTTCAGTTTATAGTATTGTGTGTATTTCTATGGCTCTTTCACCACAAGTTGTCAAAAATTTTAACCAAATCCCCGAAGAAAATAATGACTTTAACGATTCAAATTTGGAATGTTCGGTAAATTATATATTTTCCCACTGTTTCTTTAAATTTTCGATTGATGTTTCATATTTAAGTCAAATGCATGCCGCTATAACTTATAATATCTTAAGCAATTATTGATAAAAAAAATTGTGAGAGTGAATTCTAAATACATAATACACTTTAATTTGTTAGTAATGCCACCGGATTTAATGAGCATTTGCGAAGTATGTTGGGAATTTATAAATTATTATGTGAAGGACGTGTATAAATAATCCTCTTAATTTGGCCGCCCTAGTTTATGCAGTGGAAACAATGGCTATTGGATTATATTTTTGCAATCATACACACAAGTTAGATTTTTTTAGTCTTATAAAAAAAAGCTAACTTTTTAAAGCTATTCAAAAATAAACTCAGGGATTTCAAAATGGGTCTGTGAAGTTTGGTATTGTTCATGGCCCTCAAATTATTTCATTTATAATCACTATGAAAAACTTCTGTATTACTTGTGCTTCTGCACACCACTTTTGTTTAGAAATCCACAAAAACAAAGCCCTGCCTTGGGTGGTGGGCCCTGCTACTTTATTTACATGCCAAAGCTTAATTGAATGTGCTCACATTCCAGTGTAACTTTGAGCTCTGAGTGCTGCATAGCTCTGAAAGTGGAAATTTTAAATGTAATGTTAAGCATGAAATTGTATGGTTTTTGAAAGTTGTTGTTAAATTTTATATTGTATTTGTGAAATATTGCAAGTCTGAACAACAGGCATTGTAATGAAAAGTGTTGGTTATCGTATTACAGTAAAATAATACAAACACAGATGTTGTGGTGTCATACCAGTATGGTAAGCTTTTGTTTTAGAATTTTATGTTTGTACATACATTATTTGAGATTTTGACTTTTGAATGGATATAAGGTATCTGTAAGATTTATTGCAATAGGTAGCATTTATATGTGTTTACAATTGGTTGCCGGTAGAATTTGTGAATATATTACGGTAACAGGCAAAAATGAGTTAAGATAAAAACTCGTCTTATAGAACATTGCGTAAAGAATATTAAAATACAACATTAAAATACCCAAAAAAAATCCATGACATCTGGACATGTTTTGGGAGATACATCTCCCTTCATCAGCAGAAATGAAAAGTCTGTGTGTGTACAATAAAATGGAAATAAACCAAGAATTGCAAGTATTGCCAAAGATCAAAAACTATCTCAATCGATTGGAGTTAACTATTGTGTGTCAACAAACGGGAAATACTGGGACCGCAAATGTTTCATTGACAATCGAATCAATATTGCTAAAAATATGAAACGCCTCCAGGAAGTCGAATTCAACTGGAGATTTGGGTTTGCAAATTAAATGTGGGTTAGAAAAATATGATTATGTTCCTAAGAGTGCTTGGCAATGGAGGACTTTTTTATTTCTTGTTTGACAGTATGTGCTTAGTGCTCCTTAATGCGAAATCTTAATGCTCTCTTTGTTTGACCGATATGTTGTGTGAATGTAATCTTATTTTTAGGTGAAAAAAAATGAACAAATGTAGAATTTACGGAGAATTTTCGAAATTTTATGGCTGATCTGGGGATTATATGGCAAAACAACCAAAGCATTAGAGCACTCAGGTAGATTAGAATTTTTAAGTTTGTGTCAGGCCTTGTCAATGACGTTGGGTGAAAAACCTCAATCCACGACGACAGCTCTCAAATAATCAAGTTCAGTAGTGAATCTGGTGTAGAACAGATGTTTAAAGTATGGTTAAAAAAAGTGTAAAAAGCGGGGTTTTTTTGTTGTATGGGGTGACAAGATTTAAAATGAAGGGGGTAAAGAAACAGGGAAGGGTTTTCTGTATACGGTGATGGACAAATAGTCATCCCTATGGGTAATTATAACGTCCAGAAAAGGGAGAGTATTATTGGATTTGGAATCGGCAGTGAATTGTATATTGGGATCTATGGAATTTAATAAAGGGATAATCCTGTCAACTTCTCCAATGGAGTTGTTTAAAAGGGGGAAAGTGTCGTCAACATATTGGATCCAAAGGGGAAATTTAACAATAGTGAAAAGTTTTTTCTCAAAATAATCCATATATCACTAAATATGGGTGAAAGGGCCGCTTCCTATAACCAAACCTTCCGTTTATCTATAAAAAATACCCGCAAACACAAAATTGGTTTGCCTGAGACAAGTCTTTGTAAGGGAAATCAAATCATCTATTTCAAATTGTGTGAAATGGTAGGAAGGAATGGAATATCAGGTTTGTGAACCTTGGGCAGGGCATAAAATCTGCTCTATTGGATATGGACGGAATACGATAATTGTTAGTGGAAATAAAATGACTATCCTTTATTATTGATTTTTTCACCTTAAGTTCATTCTGTGATAGATCACGTTTAAGTTGTGTGGAAGGTCCTTTAGAAAGTAGGGTAGTGACACTATATGTGTTGTTTTGAAATGACAAGATGCTATAATTTAAATAAATGCTGATCATCAAAAAATTTCAGAAAGCTGAAATTCACAATTTTTTTTTCTTTCTAATCACTGATTTCAACTAAGTAATGTGTATATCAGTCATCATGAAATTTTTCAATAAAATTTAATTCAAGGAAAAAAAAACAATTTAACCAATTGTTTTGTCAATCACACGACTGTATGTACAGAAAGCATTTTGTATTGAAACAATTTATTTCTTGATTGCGCATATAATTGAATTATACAAATACAAATAATGTCGACCAATTACAGGCTCTAGGCCCAGCAAGGTTGGTCCTGTCAATCGATCATCCTCACGATTCCCCAATACCGATCCAATTGTTTTTTAAAACTACCCACCCCTGAAGAATTAACGGTACTTCTCTGCTAAACGGCCTCGAAAAGTCGCCAAGCAAAAGTTTGTCGCCGTATTGATTATTTACAATTATTAATGTTGCCACTCACAAAATAAAATGTTAAAAACAGTCGTAAATATGATTTACGATTAGGTGACGTCAAAAAGTACCCTCTAAAATATAAAGACAATAAGTCGCACTTGACCTGTGCAATGGACTATTGATTACGGTTCGAAGTAAAGACTTTCAATCGATAGCGGATTTGGCTGTGTTTTCAAGTAGACACCAAACGACCCGATGCGTTGCATCTTTTTTTTATGTTTATAGTTACTCCCTTAGAGCATGTATAGGAATTAGGTCACGTGTTTGTCGTCCTTATCTGTTTCGTCTCTTCTTGCCGTCAATCACTTCCCCCTGCTATTTCAATGGCCGCGTGGTGGAACGCGTTTGAGTCGACCATTTCGCTTTGCAATAGCTGTATGAAAGGGTGTCTTCTTGTTGTGCATATGCCCGTTCCGGAAGACATGTGAGAGGAAGATTTGTAACGTTTTACTGACAGTGGCGTACGCGGGAAATTTATAAGGGGGGGGGGGGGGTTGAGAGTCAGATTAGTTTACACGTGTATGTATATATATATATATATATATATATATATATATATATATATATATATATATAAAGTCATGAACAACCCGAATTTCTGATTGAACAATAGAAGGGGGAGGGGGCGAAGTACTCATCATACACTTTAAACTAAAAAGAAAAAAAATATTTAAAAAAAAAAAACTTACTTTAAGAAATAAAATACTAAAGACTACAAAAATTTTAATTTAGGGAATAGTGGAACAAAATTAATCATTTAGAATTATTTTTGTACTTTTTACCACTCTTTAAAGTTCGTGCCAATTCACAAAAAAACCCCACCTAAATTTTAAAGCCAATTTCAAAAAGTGATAATGTGCATAAAATAAATACTTAAATATTTTTAAAAAATCCACTTTTGTTCCTTAAATTAATAACGATTTTTTAAAAAAACGTTTGAGAACTTTTTTTTAAAGTCGGTTTTTATTTTGAAAAAAAGATTATTTTATACTATATTTTATTCATATTAACTACTAGCAATATGGCCCGGCGTTGCTCGTGGTCAATTTGCGAAGTAAGAGCTGTGCGATTATGTTCCCCAATTGAAATTAATTTTATTATTTGGACACTAATTTCGCCATTTTGCTGGTATTTTTCAATATAGGACCCTATTGTAGCTCATTTGGCAACATTTTTATTCATTTGGCGACATTTTCATTAATTTAGCAATATTTAAATTTTTTTGCGACATTAAATTTTTTTTTGCGACATTTTAATATTTTGGGCGAAATTATTTATTTATATGGCGATATTTTCATTCATTTGGCGCTTTTTAAATTCATTTGGCGAAATTTACTTATCACCCAATCAAAATGCATCGTTTATCCCTATCGTCAAAAAATATTTTTGGTAGCCAAGGTGATTTTTAACAATCATGTTATGAAGAGAAGATCTACATGTAAATTTCCAATAGGAATAACGTATGGTAAAACAGAAAAAGTTCTAAAACTTTTGAACGTTTCGAGATATCCACATGAAACAAAGTGCAGATTTTAAGTTGAGAAAATATTGTTAAAATGGCGCAAGTTTAATAAAAATTCGTTCAATCGTTTTTTAAGTAAATCCGGACAAACAGACAGACAAAAAAATATTTAATGTGATTTTCTGAATCAGTGTATCCTAATTCGTGAAGTAAACTCAAAATGAGGTGTTTTGTTCGATTCCACAGACAGACACTCCATTCTTATATATAAGTATTAATTGATTATTATGCTTGAATTTACTTGTAATTCGGGCAAAATTAATTTTTATACTTTCGAATCTGCCCCTGTTTTTCACATACGCTTAGAAAAAATTGCATATGTTTACAAAATATAAGTCATTTGTATGTTAGCAATTGAATTTTAAAGTAAAAGTAGTACAATTGTTATTATTCTTTTAAATTAGTATGCATGGGAACTGACAATAGGAATGAAGAATTTTAAAAACACATATGGAATTATCTCACCTTTCCTGATTGCCTGATTGATTCGTTGGTTTGTCTTTTTCTTCGGTTTTTTTTAAAGAAAAAAATCAACTAAACTGGATTGTTATTACCTTAGCTTTCTTCTAGAAAATAATTTAACACAATCATCTAATACATGTTTCATTTTGGCTATAAAAGGCAAAACAAAGCACCATAACTTTCCGAAATACTAAACAAATAAAGCCTCAAAAACTAAAGTCCAATTTTCAGGAGTACAATAAGTAGAAACTGTTCAAAACATCTTTTCATTTGACCTTTATATCACCTGACTATTTTAGTCATTATTTACTTCTACTGTAAGACTTACAAGATGTCTATATATTCTAAATGATACCGTCGACAAATTTTTTGAAACAAAATATTCTAAACTAAAAAAAAAAAGCGATATTTTATTTACCATTGAAAAAAAATGTTTCATATTGTCTTATTAAGTTTTCAACACAGATATATATCGGCGCCAACATTTTTCCCGCTCTGTGAAATCGAAACCGATTGCCTATGTTTATTTTACATTTTCTTTTTATTTTCAGTCAAACGATGAATATTTTGTAATGACGGAAATAGGAAGTAAGACGCTTAAATGGCTATTAGCTGTCTGCCTATTGGGAAAAAATAATACGAGAAAATAAAATCGATAGTAAATGTAATATTAGTAACAAAAAGAATTAGGGTTGGGGTACGAAATTTTTCTTTGGTTCGTCAATTCAGTACCAAAATGTATTATGTTTTTTTTTAAAGTGCAAATTTAAAATAAAAGAGTGCAACATCCAAAAAAAGTGGGGTGGTGACCCCCCACCCCTCTAACCACCTGTAGTAGTAGGAAAGTGTTGGGGTTAAGTTTCATTTTTAAAAGTACAATATTGAAAAAGTGAGGGGGCAACATCCAACCCCCCCTCTAGCAAAACAGTCAATGATTTTAAAAAGGTTCTTCTTTACAGAATGGATGCATAACTCTTCCTATTTACGAAAGGAGATCTCTTTGAACAATAAAATGTTACGTCTAAGTGAAAATGATGGTGCTTGTCGGCGGACATCGGGTCGGACTACCCAGTAATAAAATGCATAAATTGTTAGCATAAACCTCCCGCTTGTCAGTACCCCGCGCCGAAATTGTGTCAATTTTCTTGCAAATAAATGTAGGATTTTAAATGCAAAAAAAAAAAAACGTTGTATTTTTTAAAAAACTTTTTGTTTTGTTTTGGAATTTTTTATTAATTGGGAAAACAAGCATTATTTTTGTACTAATTTTTTTTAAAACTTCATACCGATGGGGGGGGGGGGTTCAGGCAACCACCACTGGTCTGGGTGAAAATGGAGAATGATTTACTTTTGCCGACTCGTTAACTCCCGTTCTGGCCATGCCAATAAGCAGCTGCTTATAGAAAGCCGTATTAGGCTTAAACACCCCCGCGACCACATTCCAATTGGGTCTGTTGAAAGTTTTCAGTGACAAAATTCCAAAAAAAATATATTATTTTTTGCAAACAAAGGTAGATTCTTAAATGGAAAAAAATACATTTGTATTTTTTTTTTCAAAATAAAAAAAGCATTATATTTTGAATGTTTTGTTAAAACTACAGACCGATGGGGGGGGGTTGTGACCCCCCTCAACCCCCCTCTGCGTACGCCACTGTTTACTGATATGTATAATCAGTAATTATTAGTATGTTTTAAGTTGATATAATAATGATAAAGTTTGTTTGTCGATACTACTTAACTATAGCTCTCGATTTTTAACGCAATAAGTCACATTATCCTGCAAATTTTTGGACAATTTTGTACAAATAACGTATATAATTATGATCTTTGTTATATTTTGTCATAAATATGCTACAATATTGTTCAATTAGCTGAAATCCCTTGTTTATGTCTGTGTTGGGTTTGGCGGTACATTTTGTCGCCAAATACTTGAAATTGTTTTCGATAAATTATTAGATTTAGTTCTTTAATATATATCTGATTACATATTTTTCATCATAAAGTTAATAATTTTAAAGATTTTATATAATACTATTTTAATTTCGAATTACTTTTTTAATAAAATCATATTTCAAGTATATTTTAAAATAAAGTTTTAATATATTAAATTTAAATCCCAAGTGACCTAGCCAAATACGAACGCGTCATGAAATTCGCCAAATCTGGAAACCTTTCCTACGGCAATCACGTGGTCGAGGTCGGACCGCGGTTCGGGAGAAAAAGTAAGGGGCTTGCTCTCTCTATTCCTATACCTACTCTAATATTACTCCCGGTGAAATGCACAATTTCAGTTAATAACTCAAGCGCTGTGTCTTATTTTCGAACCAAGGTCGGACGACGCGTAGATAGATGATTGATTGGATGACGTCCACTGCGTAATGGGCTAGCGGTGACTGTTCAAAATTAATTTCCTAGGATTTCTATCAGGTCTGCACGATTGAATGAAATAACGTCGCATTTGTGCTCCACAATGGGCTAATGTCGACGGTTTAGAATTGATCTCGAATCTTTGCTTTGGTTAATTAACATCGGACTAGAGCTTCACATTGGGCTGTTGGCGACAGTTCGGCGCCTATCTCGAATAGAACAATGTCTCGTATTTTTGAACCACGGTCAGATGGCGAGGACATCACCTGAGCTGGCAATCCTTACAAGTAATCCTTCGGGCAGTCGTTTGGGGCATTTCGATAGCACTCTTAAGCGCAGGCACGTACCGCGCGCTAAAGTCACAGACTCCTGATGTCGATTTAAGGTCCCGGGCAGTTGTGGTCTCCGGCCTTCGGCATCCGACTACTCAGGATTACATCCGTGACCCCCTCCGGGCAGTCGATCATGGTGCTTACAGGCAATCCTTCGGGCAGTCGTGTGGGGCATTTCGACAACACTCTTAAGCGCATTCTAAACAAATTTAATTTAATAGCTATCCGGACAATTAAACGTTTCCAAAATTATAAAAACAATATTCACCAAACCCATAATTTACAAAAATCCGAATTTAAATATTTGTAACTATTGAAAAGTTCGCATAATCGTACAACCAATCAGAGTTCGTTAAACACTTATATATTCTAACCAATCAACAATCATAAGGCAATAGACGTTTACTGTCAGATCGCGGAGGAAGATACGCACGTAATCCAAACGAACTTGTCGCAGGAAGAAAGTAAAAAAGTAACCACATTTATCTATAGGTAGACTCACCTACATCTCAGCCGAGTCGTCCATCTTACCATGGTTCAAAAATACGAGGCATCGTTCCCGGGTCTTTCCTTCAAGATAGGTCCCGAACCGTGGCCAATAGTCCACTGTGTAGCTCAAGTGAGACGCTAATTAACCAAACCAAACAAACATTTAAAAACAACAACAATTAAACATCAAAAACAACATAATAACATATAATTTTCCCATACAAGAACTCTTCCCAAATGGAACTGTCTTCCACCCCTTTCATTTTATTAGAACATAACCAAATGTATCCTTCCGCGAACTGTTAATCTTTGTAAACCTTTTTACTCTATTCAGAGAGCAAGTAATCCCCGGCTTGGCCGGTCACGTAAATTCAGCTCCTCATTAAAATAATATTTAAATGTTTTCATCCTGAATTCATATTTGTTTAATAAGACGGAAATGCTAATCCTAGCTTGAAAGAAGTCTTGTTAAAAAATTTCTTTAAAATAAATAAATATAATCTATAAATGGTAATAAAACACATAAAACTTTATTTATAAATTACATATTTAGTCGGTATATATTACTAGTAATCCTCAAAGGAATTACTATTGCATTGATCGATCGCGAAAATGCTAAACACTGACTGCGAACGTCGTCTCCTTGACTTTAGATATTTTTCGGAAAAGCTAAAGGCAAGAACGTCGTTCGCGGGTCAGCGTTTAACATGGGGTTAGCATGTTTGTTCGCGATCGACCAATGTAATCGTTAATACTTCATTTGAGGATTACTTGAAACTAATTATACTGATTAAAATTATAATTTAAAAATAAAGTTATAAATTTATTACTGTTTTTGTTTATTTTAAGGACATTTTAGTTATTTTTTAGGGTTTTCTGCTTTTTTTAAAGGTTTAGAAAAATGTGTATACAAGTTCTATGAATTTTTTTTAAATCAAAATTACTTAGTTTTAATTGTATATTTATACAATTAAAGTGTTTATACAATTAAAAAATAAATATTATCTGTTTTATTCGGCGAAAATTCAAATTAAAAAATTACTTATATTTTAATAATATCCACATATTTAAATATAAATTAACAAATCTTTTTCATCGTTTTGTTTTCTCTAAGAATGATTAAAACATTACCATAATTAGTACTTATATTAATATATCAGGCAGATAATTGTAATTGATAATTTCTTTTAAAAACTTCAAATTATTAAATGCATATATATTATAAAAGATCGTCTTGGGAATTGTATTACAGCGGTTCAAGAGGTTTTTGTGCACAAACGAAAATTTTGCTTCATAATTGAAGGTGAAGCAAAAACAATCACCATACAAATTTCAAGTCGCGAACTTGAAGGTTTTATGCAGAAAACTCCAGTTTTAAGTGCTGTTAAAATTTAAAAATAACTGCATTTAATGGAGATTTTTGTTAAAAATTCCTTATACAACATGAAATAAAGTCTTTAAAACATCTTTTATTATAAAGTATTGAAATTATTAAATGGAAATGCAGAATTTTTAAAGATTTAATTAATGAAAAAATTAAAAACTACAAAACAAAGTGATTTTTTTTTTCAAATTCCTTTATAAAACCTTCAATTTCACAAATTGATTAAGTTTTATGCTAGTTTTATTTGTCGGGTAACAACATAAATATGTATAGTTCTTTTATGGATGATTTGACAAATTTGTTTAAGAAAATCAGCATAAAGCCTTCATCAAAGTTGGAAAATTGAAGGTTTTTTGTAGGTTTTATAAAGGAATTTGGAACAAAAATCTTCAAAGCTACATTTTTTAAAGATTAGCCTGTTAAAACCTTTAATTTCACAACTTCGATGAATTTTTATGCTAATTTTTGTTTTTGCTGTATTTATTTTAAATACAGGAATTTTCAAACTTTGCAAGTAAAATTTTTTTTATTAGTTTCATGAAGACGCCAAATTTCAAAATATGGGAGAAATTACTATATTATAAAGTGCCAAAAATGCATTTTTCAAAACAAAATCCAAGCAATATACAGACGTATATATAGTAAACAAGCAATTCAATATAAGTAATTCAATATAAGTTATATATTTATTCTATTAAATAATGATTTACAACTTCAGAATTCCAACAAAGTCGCCGATGGATTTAAAAAAATGTTTAATGTTTAAATATAGTTATAACAATAATATTACTAGGTTCAATTATTTGTGTTTAATGAACCTATGATGGTATCTCGTAAACAAAACTTGACACAAAAAGTTATAAGTTATTGCTACAAATATAAAATAATAGTGCACAATTAAATGTATCATTAGTTTACGTTTCATTATCGTCTATATTCAATATATTTTTTTTGTTCGAATATGAAAAATAAAATTATTGGAAATTTTTGTTTTTATAATCCTTATGTAACTAAAACTATAATTGGGCTTGTATTTGTGCCTAATCGTGTGCTTTTATTTTGAGTTTAAAACAAAATACCGCCTTTTAACGCGACGCAAGCATAGCGAAAGGCAACGGAATTCTGTTTGTTTTGCCTTTAAGCGCTCAGCGCGACAGCCTGTGACGTTGCACTGCGCTTCTCCTATTGAAGTAAGCCAGAACCACAAGAGTTGAGTTGTACAAATCCTTCTTTATCCAGGAATGCCAAAAATATCCAACACTTTTACAGTAAATGGGGAAATGGTTTCACACTAACTATGCTGAAGCATTAAAACTATATATAAAAAATACCTGTAAAGGAATTAATATCAGGTTGTTACAAATAATTATCATTAAATTTACTTCATTAATTACGTAACCTGTGAATGATTTCACAAAAACTTAAATTGTAATGTATTTCTATATATAAAAATACATTGAATATACTTCACTCAATGCTGGTGCATAAAAAGACATATCAATAAAATTACCTATAAATCCAACCCCAAATTTTGCCACAGACCCATTGCTCCCTTAAAGAAACTTAAAGACTCGCCTCCACTCTGAAAGGCGAGGGTTGCCAGCTTCACTACAAAAATACTAGAAAGTCGTCCATGATATCCAACAAATTATACTGGCGTGTATACGGGACTGGTGCACGATAAATCTGATCGGGGTCCAAAGTCCCGACGTCTATTGAAGGCGTTGGGTGCCAGTTCAGGTGTTTCCTCGTCATCTGACCATGGTTCTAAAATAACGAGGTGCATGTATGAATGTGTGTATGAATGGGTGTGTGAATGTGTATGTGTTCCCGGGCCTTTCCTTCGAGATTGACCCCGAACCGTCGCCAATAGCCCACTGTGCAGCTCTAGTGCGACGTTAATTAACAAAACCAAACCAAACCACTCTGAAAGGCATTCACACAAGGGACATCGCTTGCATCTAATCAGGGCTGCATCACGTCTAGGCGCGAAAGGAAAGGATGTCATCCTCAGAGCATCGGAGAAAGCATGGCTCTTGCTTCCTTCAGTGGTACTTCACATTTTCCACAACGCAGAATAAAAAAAAAATATCTAGAAACGTTGCCGCCATTAAAGCTGTGACATTATAGAGAATGACTGACATAAGATAGAATTAGATATTTAAATTTAATGAGGCATTTTTAAGGTATTTACATTTAAGAGGTCGGAGAGGACAAAACAATGTGTTTGCCTGCTAAAAAAAGCAGCCTGT
Source organism: Troglohyphantes excavatus (assembly GCA_963932185.1). Lineage (NCBI taxonomy): Eukaryota > Metazoa > Arthropoda > Arachnida > Araneae > Linyphiidae > Troglohyphantes > Troglohyphantes excavatus. The sequence continues at coordinate 74,737,137 of OZ010672.1, read as the reverse complement.
CTCTCCCTTCCTAAAAAATATCCAACCCTAACTCGAGGGGAAGGCAAAGGGAGTTGGCGACCCTTTCTAAGGTCAGCTCCAAATGGACTTAGCGACCTTTTTCCAAGGTTTTGATAGTATGGATGTGAAAAGTCTATTCATAATCCACAGGACTTCCTATCTAGCCCAAGTATACATTTCTGTAGTTTACTAGAGAACCCCTGAACAAAGTGTTTGGTTTGTTTTATACGTTTGGAGGGGAACAAAAAGTTGAGGTCCTAATCGCCTGTTCGAAGAATCAAGTTTTGTGAGCCCATTAGCTATGACATAGCATCCATACTAGACAAACTGTATTACAATTTGAAATTAGTTTGTACATTTATATAAAACCTAAATTCACTATATATAATAAAATCTGAATGTTTGCAGAGTCTCATATTAATAAAAAATAATCATAAATGCATTCAATTTTTTTTTCAATGATTACAAAACAGAAATCCTAATTCCTTCAAAATGTTGGGTCTGGTAAATCTAGTGTTAATAAGAATTTGCAATGCATCACCTTGAAATACACAAACATTATAATCATGGCTTCTAAGCAGTAGCAGATCCATTATTAAAGCTATGAATGTCTTTAAAATATAAGTTTCTGCAGACCAGCATGTCAGCTTCTTGAAAGAAATCCTTTTAAATGATAAATTGGGAGGAAACAAGATTCCTGGTTGGTTGTGTGGGGTTTTATGACACAAGGGCCAAATATGGCCAAGCTGCGCCAAACAGATTCCTGATTCTTCTCGCATTGTTGTATGACAAAAGTAAGTCTATAAACAGAATCTAGATTTAATTGAGTCCGAATTTAATTTAAGAATTTTGTCAAACTAAGTTACACTTATAAACGACTATTTATATCTATATTAACCCCTTCTTGGTCTTTTTTTTTATTTTCATTGCATTTATTTTCACGAATTAAAAAAAAAATGCCTTTTTTTGCATGTTCTGAATTCTAATTTGCCTGGCTTTTAAGTCTCTGTTGCATCCTTCTGAATTCTTTTTGTCCTATTCTGTCCATTGTCTGGCCTGTACATTATAGGGTGCATCAAACGCCCCTCTAGAAAAAAATCACTTTGTCCCCAATCTAAAAAAGTTCCATTAGCCATAAAAAGTTGACATACCAAATATTTTCGAGTTATAAATACTTTTAGGGGGTCCTCAACAACTTTGAAATTTCGTTTTTATCGAGTAAAATCCCTAAATTCAGCAATTTTCATACTTAATTTCATATTTTTTTAACTATTATTTTATGACATTTTAAGAAAAATGATTATAATGAAGTAAAATATGGATCATATAAATATTTAATGTTAATAAACTATATTAACATTAAATTCAGGTGACTTCATTCTTCATTGATTTCAGGTGACTAGTGACAAATTTAGCTTTGTTTACAATTTACAGTAAAGTACATTTCCTGTTTATTTCAACTTGTGGTTTTCATTTTTAACGAATTTTCTACTTTTGTTCTGAATCGATTTTATACTTTTATTTTGTTTATTTCTACTTTTAATTCTAAAAGAATAAAAATAAAAGTTAAGTGAATAATTTTTTTTTCCAATTTAATATTAAATTATATTATTAGATCTACTGATGATTTTGATGAACGAAGTGACACAAATTATGTAAAAAAAAAACTTTGATTTTGAAGGACTCTCAATAAGTACTCAAAGTCATCATCGATATAAATGAACGGGAACGAGTTTATTCATCCCATACGACATTATGCAGAAACCTAATATTGTTTCAACTAGCTATGAGTCCAGGACAACAGGCAGCATATACAAAAACATTACAAAACTAGGAGGAGATACATGTACAATTGCAGCATCTTACGCAACAGCAGACAGAACAAGAATAGGCAAGTTGCAATGGAAATTTCAACTGCTTGCAAGTAAGATTTGTGCTTTCTTATACAACTCTGCATTGGAATAAAAAACTTTCAACAGCATTGTCCAATAAGTACAAAATAAAAAAACCTTCACCAGCAAAAGATTCTTGGTGTGCCTGCATATCCCCAAGGAACTAATAGTAAATGCGACTCAATCATTGCCGACTTAATATATGAGCAACTGACTTCTTAGCAATGTACAAACAATTATGAACATGATATTTGACACAACTTCTTCCAACACAGGCCATGTTACTGGTGCTTGTGTCAGAGCAAAATAAATTGGGACATAAACTTCTTTGGTCAGCTTGCCGCCTTCATATCAGAGAAGTCATTTTGTCTCATGTTTTGGTGACTTAAAGGTCGAGGCTTCCAAGTTACTAGGCATAACCTTATTTAAACTATTTTGTAACAATTTTGATCAAGATTATGGTGGATTTTAACCATATGACCCAAAGTCAGTGAATGGGCAAGCGAAAAGCATAGTTAATGATTTTGGAGCTAGTGCAATCCATGCAACAAAATGTGCCATCGATTCTGGAAAATACAGAGATGATTATATGGAATTCACAAAGCTTTGTCTAATATACCTTGAATTTCCCAATATTACACAAGCAGTAAAATTAAACCGACCAGGAGCTTTGCACAAAGCATGTTGGATGGCCAAACTGTTACACACGATTAAAATTTGTCTTCTTGAGCAGCATCAGCAACTACCTACCGGCACAACAACATGTCAAACTGTGCCACTCTCACCTACAGCACCTGGTGGTTAACTTGTGATTCTGCCATAAATGCTCTTTGGAATGGGAATTGGAATGCTCTTTGGAACAAATGCTATGTTCTCTTATAACGTACAAGGTTGTTCATCCCATCATATTTGAAAGTGCAATTAGTGCTTTTGAAAACCATTACTGCTAGTATCTTACAGAAGAGATGGTTCCACTTGACCTTTGGAGCAACAAAGTTCCACCACAAGAACGAAAAGCTATCGCTGATGCAATGCTAGCTACAAAACTAAATTCCACTGATACTGCTTTTAAATTTCAAGGTTGATATGGTATGGATTTTGAAAATCCCAAATTTCCCAAAAATCTCACTGTAAATACAACTATTTTTAATTCAGTTGAAACGGATTCTTGGATTTTATTTTATATATTTGAACTAGAGTCAAATTTTTTAATAGAAGATGTTACAGAATGGTCAAGTTATGTATCCTACACCACGCACTCACAAAGTTGCAAGCATTGAATGTTGTCAACGACTGTGCAGAACGAGGGGTGAAGCTAAGTACTGATTTCATAGAATCAGCAAAACATGAAGATCACTACCAACATGTTCTGCAGGTCGTCGAACAAGATTGACAAAAACAGATAAATCTGCGAAACGGCCGAAATTGATTATAGTTTAAATTGAGTGTACTTGTACGAATTAAATTGATATTAGAAAGTTAATAGTATATGATTATATATCCTTTTATTATATCACAAAATAATCTTAATTCAATTATTTTATTAAAGTATACATTATTATATATTTTTTTTACGCACAATTATTTTTTTTCAGAATTTTCGTTTTTGTTGTACATTTCTGGGACCTGAGGACCACATAGATGTTATTCAATTTTTACGAAATTCTACGTATATAACTTTTTTAGCATTTCGAACAAAAATAACATAGGGACAGACAATTTCCATGAAATTTTTAAAAACATGGGGCGTTTGATGCACCGTACTGTACATTCTCTTGGGGACCATACAGGTCACACAAGGATTTACATATGACATGCGACTTGAGCCAAATATAGGTTAAATAACCATATTTCATTGGGAAAATTAAGAAGCTGTGTTTCTGTGGCCAATCAGATTTCAAACATAAAGTGCTCTGTGTTTGTTCTGTGCCAGCTTTTTGGGGTTGCTTGTTTACAAACAGGATTGTTCATCAGATTATTTTTTTAAAATAAAAATGACATTAGACTGTAAAAAGTTGAAAAATTATGACTAAGCAGTTTCTTTTTCTACTCTTAGAATGCTAATAGATGTCCGAGTATTGTAGGTTAAGTTTATGTATTATTGCTATAATATGATAACATGTTATTGAGATATTTTTATAAATTTCTATTAAATATTATGCAATCAAATGTAATATTTGAATCGTATACTTTTCAATAACTCGGAATTATTTTCAAATGCTTTCAGGTTACATTGCAACAAAAAGCTCATTCTATTTGTCTACTTGTAAACAGTAATTATAGTCTTCAACATGAACTGGTAAGCTCTATTTAATTATAAGATATGTACAAAATTTTAATATAACATTTATATTTCTCACTATATGTCGATAACACTGTCCAACACATAATTTTTTGCCTGGAATTTTTTGTGTTGGTTTCAAATATGCAAACAGTTTTTCTCTATATGTTTTCTCTACAGTTGTTCTTTATATGACAGATAAGAATTATTTACTTTTACATGTTAAATTAATCTTAAGGTATAGGCTTTAAATTAAACACACAATTTTTACCTGTAATATTTTAGCTGATTTTGATAATATTTTGTGTGCTAATGTCAAATACGAAAATAGTTTTTCTCTATCAGCTCTACTTTTTGAGATTCATTGTAGCCAAGATTAATTTAACATGTAATCATAAAAAATGCTCCTGTCATATCTCAAAAAGTAGAGCTAATAGAGAAAAACTTTTTTCCTATTTGATATCAAGATACCAAATATAGTCAAAATCAATTAAAAAATTCCAAGGGGAAAAATAAAAGTTTTTTTTCGGCCTGTGTAATATCTCTTTTATTGAAAAATATGTTCATATGAAATAATAGCAAGCACAGATTTGCATAGGGCTAACAGGGACTATACCCATCTCTCTGGATCTAACTTTGCACTATATAAAAACCATAATATAGATTTCACAATAGAATTTATATATATTCTAATTTTTAATTACAATGAAATGATAAAAATTCTTTTCAATAATGCTCTTGGAGTATCATACTTTTGTGAGATTGTATGCAACTAATTAAGATGAATCTTCATCAAAGAAAGAAAAATTTACTAATAAGTATATAAATGGATTATTCTTTTCACTTTATATTTTCTTAATATTTGTTATGCCGTTTCGGGAAACAGAATTTTAACATTATGCAAGCTGCATACATTTTCCACAAATGCTAATAATGTCGACCAACTACAGGTTCTAGATCCATCAACGTTCATCCTCTCTAAATGAATTATGGTCTTGCCACAATTTCATTTCAGTTGTAAAACAAGTGCAGACTATGTTGACCAAAATTGTCAATTTAATTACTTTTACAGTCTTTAGTTATTGCTCGAATAAGCTATGACTTTTTAAATGAGACAATAAAATACATACTTTATTCATTAAGTATTCTATTAAATCAGTGGTTACAAACCCATGATCTGTGGACAACTGGTGGTCCATGAGCAGTGACGTAGGAACTTCTTTTTATAGGGAATCTGGTTTTTTTACAAAGATGTCAATTTAAAATAAAAAAATTGGATTGTGAAAATGGTATGGAGTTGCGAGCTATCAAAAATCAATCAATTGGACTACAATTTTAATTAAAAATACAAAATTAGTATTGCATAAAAAGAAAATAAGAACAGCTACATATTTACTACTTTGCCCTTTGAAATGCGTACTTATCCCTTGATCTGCTTAAATTGGTAAATTTTACAAATAGATTTCAAACTTCAACTGTTTCTGCTTTTATAAAACTTAAGAAACTTAAATATATTACAAATATATATGTATACAATTTTACTTGAGCCAGAGTATATTGAGTACAGAAAAGTAAAATTGGATAATATTTTAAATAAATATAAATTTACCAATTTAAATATTAGTAAACTGAAATAAGCAATACCTTGCATATATTATAATTATATTGATGCAATAAAATCATTTGCCTTTGAAACTTGATCACACGGGACTAATTCTACTATGAAATTTTATTTATTATAAGGTGGAACTACCACAATTACCTACCATAGTTAAGGCAAATTTCTGATTAGTGCCAAACGTGACTACCGATGTCACATAGACTGTAAAATAATTAAATTTACCTAAATTTTAAACGCCTTTGAGTAACATTGATTAAAGGGACTTTTAAAAATAAAATGAAATGCAGTTAGTTTTAAATAATTTATCCTAATGATCGGTAACTGGTAAGTGCTCGGTAACTTTTGCACTCACCCTATGTAATTTATATATTATTCAAGATTGAATGAGCTTCAACTTATTTCTACTCATAAACATGCTTAGTGTTTGTTATTGACTTAATAGTGTATAACAAAAACCAAACATCATTCTAATTAGAGTCACTGCCAATTGATAAACGTAATTAAAAAATCCCATTTAGCATTAAGAAAGATGGTATGATTTTTAATTTACTTTTAGAATACAGAAAAAAATACTTAACTGACTAAACATAGAATATACTGACAGAAGAAACCTCCTATATTTAAAAAAAAAAAAAAATGCTTCAAAAGATTTCTGTCTTTACTCTGAAAAAGAAAGTGTGAATTGGGGCTGTATGATCTCATTCCCGTCAGTGATTTTTTTTTTACTCTGTAGCCTTTTGTGCTGTAGCCATCTATTTAAGATAAGGCTTTTTCCGATGATTTCAGCCCCTCAGGACAAGTTTTTGGAAGGAAACAGTTAACAACAACAACAAAAAAAAAACGATTTCCCTGTCAACAACTCATTGTCCTCCTCCTGTACCTTTTCCGAAATCCTCCCTCCCTCAGATATGTTTAGGAATAAATAAAGGGAGATAATGTTGCTTTTTCTCAAAGGCGGCTCTTTGTAGGAATTCTCTGTTTGTACTATTGGTTTTTTATAATACATTTTTTTTAAAAAAGACAAAAAAATAGTATAATGTTGGGGGGGGGGGGGGGGGGGGGAAGTAAATGAATTTTATATATTTTGTTGAAAAAGTATTGATTTTCTTTCTAATATAGTCTGCTGATGTGTTGGTTTTAAAATGTTCTTTTATAATCATTCTACTATTGCAGCTTTGAAATAACAAACACATATAATTTTAATTAATTGTGATATTACCACAATCTAATATTTAAAAAAAAAAAAAAACAGTAGCATTTGGTTATATGAGAATGGAGCTATTCTGAAGGTAATGCATTTATTTTAAATAGCATCCTATCAGTACTACAACTAGAACTACAAAATTGAAATAACATGGGTTTGTTTGGGAATTTGTATATACAGCTGATTTGTAGTTATCTAGTTTTAGTAATGATGGGACGATATATATTTTTTCATTATATTAAAAGTGAAAAAATGAATGGGGACTAAATTTAATTTATTTTTAAACATAAAGTTTATTCTCTACATTTTTCTGTAAACAAATTACTTTCACTGAGTTACTTTCACCAAGTTTAGTTAAATTTTTATTTTCATTCAAAAACAATTAAGATAAATTAATTTTCTCATTCTCTTTAAAATAGCTGAACGTTGAAAAAAAATGTTATAAGTCTGTGTCAGACAGAGAGAGGTGTTTGAGCACCTTTGAGTCGGTGTTGCTTCAGCTCATCCCATCTGCGCACGCATTCTTCGCCAAAACCACAATTTAATCAGACATTTCTCGATTTTGTCAGCTATAAGTACTAGCTCTTCTTGTTTTTTGCCTGTAAACTCATGCACAAGGATGTGTTTAGTTTCATTCTCACCAGATTAACTTTATGTAAATAGGTAATAAAATTTATTTTTATTGAACCTTAAGTTTCCAAATTTTTTCTTCATTGAGTTTTGCCAGCACAAAAGGAAAGGATTAAGACTCTTAAGATTCCATGTTTAAGAGTTTCTGAAATTAAAAAAAAAAATATATCAGTTTTAAAATTAACAGTTCTAAAAAGGAACAGTTCTAAACAAGAACAGCTCTAAACAAGAACAGTTCTAAAAAAGAACAGTTCTGAAAAGAACAGTTCTAAAAAAGAGCAGTTTTAAAAAAAGAACATTTCTAAAATAAAAAGAAAATTAAATCTGAAAACAATAGCTATCTTAAAATAAATAAGAAAAGGGATCAACTGTTCCAACTTATTATGTTAAAATACAAAAGCAAAATTGGTAAAAAAATATTAAATCGATTTTAAAATACATAATATGTACTTCAATCAAATAAAACACTGCATAAAGTTGTATGTAGAATTTATTTATTCAAAGATGAAAGAAGATCATATTGTTGAGTGAATACTGCAACTATAGATAACTGCTAGTTTCTATGTAGTCGGAGGCGATTTAAGAGGACGTCAAATTTTGGTTATAAAATTAAAAATCTAATATTAACAACTTAAAAGATTCATTTACTATACTCAGAGATGGCGCCAGTAGAGGGGCTGAGAAGGGCTGTAGCCCCCCCCCCCCCCGCCCTCCCGTTAGAACAGGCTAACCCCCCCTCGGGCAAAAATATGAAGTTCGTCGGGGAAAAGGCGTTATATTCCCCAGGTAGCACAGCAATATTGGCCAATTTCGGCAAAGAGAGTTTCGCCAATATTGACGAATGTCGGATCGGGCAATGTCAAATGGTTAACCTTTTATCAATATTGACCAATATTGACGAGCCGATTATTAATTCTCTTTTACTACAATCGTTATACACCTTTGTCATAAAATATTGCAGCCAATTTCACTTATCTAAATTAGTTTAAACTTACCTCAATTAACTTTCATGACTCCCTTCTATTGTAAAAAAAAACTTTTTAAAAAACCTGCTTTTATTAAGTGTACTAAAATGCAAAAAAATAAACGAATGGATAAGTGGATGCAGGGACTAAGTAATATTTGCATATGCAATTCCAATTTTGTTGTGAATAAAAAGTTAAGTAAATGTGTATTGTCCTAACAGTATTTGGCTATACTTTCTGTATTTAAACAGTACATAACAGTATAAGAGAACTGCTTTGTTAACACTTATATTCATAGTTATTGTAGATACAAATTCTATACTTCTTGAAAACTGACTTTTGTAACATTTCCTTTTCATCCACTTGCCCCTTGAATTCTTTTCTCTTCAACTACTTTGAAATATGTTGAATATACTTTTGTTGGAACTGACTAAAAATAAAAGCGTGGGGCGCTCATAATTTAGATTAGAAAATTTATAATACTCGAGTCAAAAACACCCAACCGCACAAAACTATGTAGTATTTAAAATTTAAAGAGGATTACCTATTTAAACATATGTGAGCGCCCCATGTTTTTATTTTTAGTCAGTTCCAACAAAAGTATATTCAACATATTTCAAAGTAGTTGAAGGGAAAATAATTCAAGGGGCAAGTGGATGAAAAGGAAATGTTACAAAAGTCAATTTTCAAGAAGTATAGAATTTTTATTTACAATAACTATGAATATAAGTGTAACTTAGCAGTTCTCTTATACTGTTATGTACTGCTTAAATACAGCAAGTATAGCCAAATACTGTTAGGACAATACACATTTACTTAAATTTTTATTCAGAACAAAATTGGAATTGCAAATGCAAATATTACTTAGTCCCTGCATCCACTTATCCATTTGTTTATTTTTTTACATTTTAGTACACTTAATAAAATCATGTTTAAAAAAATAAATTATATATATATTATTTTCTGCTTTTTAGTTATATAAGTAATTGTAATACAATTGTTTTATATTAGTGCTTCTTAAATTTATAACTAACTAAGCTTCATTTAAAACGAATTTCGTTAAGTGCCCAAGGATGGTTGGTTGAATTAACGTTGCTATAGATCTGCATAGTGGGCTATTGGCGACAGTTCGGGGTTAATTTAAGAGGAAAGACCCGATTTTTTTATATCCATTGGATGCCGAGTCCGACACCTTTGGCCTTCTACGACTGCTAAATCTATGGTTCGTAGTTACGAGGTTTTCATTCTAAGTCGACGATAATAGGTTATGAGCGTTTGGTTTGATCAATTAATGTCGCAGTAGAGTTGCACAGTGGGCTCTGGGTTATGGTTCGGGGTCTATATCGAAGGAAAGACGCTGGAACACTACCTCGCAATTTCAAACCATGATTTGACGACGCGGGTGCGGACACTGAACAACATGTATTTAATGTGTATCATTCCTCTCTACTCGGAGGGAATTTTCTTAGCGAATAATAAGGAATTAAACTGCCAAATCTTCATTTATAAGTTCACTGTACTCTCAACGTCGAAATTCTAACCCGGACACTCCTGTTGTGAGTCTGAGGCCTCCGTGGCCGAGCGGTTAAGGCGTTCAGCTACTAATCCGAGGATTGGTTGTTCGAACCCGTGCGATGGACTTGACAAAAGAAAAGTAAAAAAGTAGTGATCTTGTGATCGGAGGGTTGCCAGCTTCGCTACAAAAGTACTAGAAAAGTCGTCCAGAACATCCGCAAAAATTAACGGCGTGTATACAGGACTGGTGCACGATAAATCTGAACGGGGTCCAAAGTCTATTGAAGGCCTTGAGTGCCAGTTCAGGTGTTTCCTCGTCATCTGACCATTGTTCTAAAATAACGAGGTGCATGTATGTATGAATGTGTGTGTGAATGTGTTCCCGGGTCTTTCCTTCGAGATAGACCCGAACCGTCGCCAATAGCCCACTGTGCAGCTCTAGTGCGACGTTAATTAACCAAAACCAAAAAAAAAAAACCTGTCGTGAGTCTTATATTTAAGCATTTAGGCCGCCAAATGGGTGTAAAAAAAAATTGTAGACATTAAATCCGTCGTGAACCATCTGTCCTTAATCTGATTTAAGGACTCTTAAAAAATCTCTTAAAAAGCAAGAGCAAAAACTATCTGTTTGGCAATATAAAAATTAATTCTATAAGAAGAAAATATAATATTTATATATATTTAATACTTCTACAATGCTTTGGTAATAAAAAACACCATTAAATCATTTTTTTAAATATGTTGGGGCACAGTATGGCAGCTTTCAATTGGTTTCAACGCGCCCGTAGAGGAAACAAAGTTTGAGCCTTCTAGCAGTTACAGTTAGAGTTCAGTGATTGTTACTTCGCAACGAATTCGGCAACCCTCCGATTACAAGTTCACTGCATTTCAATATTTTTGTCAATTCTTTCGTATCAGACGTATTTGAACTCGCAGTTTTCTTGATGCTAGCCGATAATGGTATCTCGTGAATACGGATCCCTCGCAGCTATAATGCGACTATATGTTGTCTCGCTATAAGACCACAATTCAAATAACCATACAGTGTTTTTATACCTCTAATTCGGGTTGTTTGGTTGGTTGGTTAAAAACGTCGCTCTAGAGCTGCATAGTGGGCTATTGGCGACGGCTATGGGTCTATCTTGAGCAGTGGCGTAGCCAGCACTGGGTTACCTTGGGTTAGAGCCCCCCCCCCTAGCCAGTTTAAAATCAAAATTATTTTTTTGAAAAATAAAAAGTGCAAAAAAAAAAACCAAGATTTTTTTCTTTGATTTCTATAGAGAAAACACACGTTGCATTTGCTCTTTTCCCTTCTTTTCCCTGAAGGGACGATTTTCAGGAGAACAGTGGTCAAACAACCTTGAAGACAGAAAATTCGCCTTTTTGTGGAGGGGAGGATGGGGTAGTAGGTCTGTATGATTGTCTTGGTTGTTTGTACACAGGGGCGCCCATCAGAATTTTTGGGGGGGATTTTTTTTCATTACTTTATTATTATTTAATTTTTAGGGGGGGGGGGAATGTTTTGGGCAAAAAATAATTTTGTATATATAATATGTTTGCATATATAACTATATTATATATTGCATAAATAATAGAGTTTTTTCCATCACATTATGTCTGCATATATAATATGATGGAAAAAACTGCCCCAGTCACAGGAATTTTCAGCGATTTCAAGACACAAAAGCTGACGAAATTGTAAAAAAATTCTCTTGCTTGAAAATGAAAGTCTTTATTTTGTTAAAACTAAATGCCATTTTAGAAAGAATTGACGAACTAAAGAAAAATTTCGTTCCCCAACCCACCTCCTAATTTTTTCTGGTGCTTATATGACATTTACAATCAATTTTATTTTCTCGTATTATCTTATATCTTCTGCCAGCACACAGACAGCTAACAGACATTTGGGAGCCACTTCTGTCATTACAAAATACTCATCGTTCAAATAAAAAAAAAATGGAAATGAGCGGGAAATATATTGGCGCCGATATTTATCTACGTTAAATATTATGAGAGCCAACTGAACTTTTAGAACCCAATCGCTGCGAGTGTAGGTGGTTTTATTATATTTGGGTTCGAATCAGTTTAAATAATTTCAATGGTGTTACAATGAAAGAACTAATATTATATTTTAGTCAGCAAGGACGAATGGTTTTTGTGAACATGTAGTTTAAATGTGGAGCAAAGCTGCGAATATTTAAATTGTAAAAAAAAAACCTAAATGAACGGTATTTTCTGAGTTTGATAAACTGTACTGGTAAGTGGATAAATATCATACGGCATTTTTTAATTAAAGTTTAATTTTAAAAGATTTCTTAAAATTCGATAAAATAAAGTTTTTGCATTTGATAGTCATATTTAAAATAGCCAAACGTAAGAGTAGACGGTCACGAGTGATTTTAAACGAAACCAATAACGTTCAGTATTTTGCATGAATTTCGTCGATAATTTTTTTTTCTATCTTTATGTTTACCTGTCTATTTTGTTGGGGTTTAATAAATGTTTTTTTTAAAATAAAACTTTTACAAGTTTATTCATTATTTATAATCTGTACTTTAGTTCATGTTGACATCTCTAACCGTTATACATGTATTTTCCCACTGTTTCATAAATATTTCTGTTTGACCATATTATATAGCTGTGTTTTATATATGACAGTTTTATTTATACCATTAGGTAAGAGAAAGTATACTTAACCACTAAAAAATAGATATTCCATTCTACACGGACGCTATTTACGCCGCGTTGCATTTTGCAAAAGTCTCTGATTGGTGCATTCAAACCATGTGGTGGACCAATCGCAGAGTTATCTGCAAAAGCTAACGTGCACAAATAACGTCCGTGTAGATTGGGGACATTATTAAAGCACATTAGCTTTTGTAGATGGCCCTGTGATTGGGAAATACAAACTTTGTGGTTTACATATACACTCGTAGAGCCATCTGTATCTAACACGCGTAAAGACGGCGCTGCATCTTGTGCTGGTGATTAGACAAGCATTTTTCCATTTTTTGTCTAGCTTCACAGATTCTACAAATCAATGTTTTTTTTTATAATATATATTTTTTATTCACTTATTTGATTTTTTTACAAGCAACGTCAATTTCCGTTATGATTTTGCCACAATGCGCTGTTTTGCTGCGTCAAGCAACCAATGAAACCTCCTCCCCCATATCACGCCATAGTCATGCATGATGATTTTAATTATATAATAAAGAATTATTTACAAATTTAAAATTACTACTTAAAAATTATTATTATTACCCCCCATCAATATTTAGCTACAGACTTAAATCCCAGTAAAATGTCAACCAGGTTTGTTAGTAATTTAAATTAGGAAATGACTAAAGATTAACCTTTGAAAATTAAGCTTTTAATTTACATCTTATTTATAATTTTTATATATATTTAATTAATTAAAATTATTAATTAGAATTTTAATTTAAAACTACTGCTTAAATTAAAAAATATCATAAATTAAATTTACTAATTTAAAATTACTACTTAAAAATTATTATGATTATTTAAAATTACTAATTTAAAATTATTAATGAAAATTGTTAATTTAAAATTATTAATGAAAACTGCTAATTTAAAATTATTAATGAAAATTGCTAATTTAAAATTATTAATGAAAGTTGCTAATTTAAAATTATTAATTACATTTAATTAAAATTATTAGTTAAAAATTGTTCAAATCAATTATTAATAAAAAAATTATTTGGTTTTGGTCGGACCAAAAATAATTTATGAACCCCCCCCCCCCCCCTTCGGACAATCCTGGCTACGCCACTGATCTTGAGACCCGGTCAGATGACGAGGACAACTGCTGTACTGGCCCGGACGCAACCTCAATAAGTGTCGGACATTAGACGCCGATCAGATTTAACGTGCACCAGTCCCATGTACACGCCGATAATTTTTTGTGGATGTTCCGGACTACTTTTCTAGTATTTTGTAGCGAAGCTGGCAACCCTTCGATCATAAGATCACTACTTTTTTACTTTTACTTGTCAAGTCTGTCGCACAGGATCGAACCAGGAATCCTGTGATTCCCAGCTGGCACCTTTATCCACTGGGCCACGGAGTCCCCCACAACCAATAGTAAAACGCTGCAGAAAAATTCTGGTAAAGAAGTACCCATACGGCACAAAATATAGCTGCACATTGGGCTGACAACGACCGACCTGTGTGATACCAACATTATGTATTTATTAAATTGCAAATAACACATTTTTCTGGTTTAAAATAACGACACAGTGTTCCCAGATCTATCCTACGATCGCGAACCGGTGTCAATAGCCCATCGTCCAACCCTCTGACGATTTAAATTTAACTAACTAATCAACATTTATTTCATTAATACAAGAAGGCCTCCGTGGCCGAGCGGTTAAAGGCGTCAGCTGGGAATACGAAGGTTCCTGGTTCGATGCCAGGCGATGGACTTGACAAAGAAAAGTAAAAAAGTAGTGATCTAGTGATTGGAGGGTTGCCAGCTTCGCTACAAAATACTAGAAAAGTCGTCCAGAACATCCGCAAAAATTAACGGCGTATATACGGGACTGGTTAACGATAAATCTGATCAGGGTCCAAAGTCCCGACGTCTATTGAAGGCGTTGGGTGCCAGTTCAGGTGTTTCCTCGTCATCTGACAATGGTTCTAAAATAACGAGGTGCATGTATGAATGTGTATGTGTTCCCGGGTCTTTTCTTCGAGATATACCCCGAACCGTCACCAATAGCCCACTGTGCAGCTCTAGTGCGACGTTAATTAACCAAACCAAACTTCATTTATACAATACAAGTTACTAGGAGGCTCCGCCCCCTGCTCCGATAACGCTCCGCCAACCCCCGGAGGATTGCTACGCAATCCTCATAGGTTTGCTCCGCAAACCACTTCTCGCTTCGCTCGCTAAAAGGTAGAACACAATAACAATGTGTCCTAGTAACAATACTTTTTTTAATTATATTACCAAAAACTTTAAACGTTGAAACTGTAAATTTAAATTATAATTCATCTTGACATCAATACATTTTTTCGCCATGTAAATCAATATAAAATTATTTAATTTAATTTCTTTTAAACTACAAATGAAACAATGGAACCACTGGCAAGCCATTATTTATAATTTTATTTCTACCCTTATTTATTATTTTCCACGTTATTTTCACACCTTTCCTGCGTTTTAGTTTAATTTATAACATTATTGGTAGTTTGTTTTGGCATAATTGACGTTAAGCTTACCATACTTTTGCCTACCAGAAGTGTGTACATTACTAAGTTAATACGTCATAAAAATTAAGTTCATAGAAATCTAGTTTTCAAAATTGCCAACAGATGGCGTCACCCCAATGTTCCGCTCATATAAAGTTTAGAAAACCGTTTTTCAAAACTTCTATTTTTAATGTAATAGGGTTTATATTCTTCCTAATTTAAGCTGACATCAACAAAATAATTATTTACTAATGAATTGAAGGGGCTAATCGTCAAAATGGCTTACATAATGACAAAATAAAAATGCGGGCGCAACAGAATTTCGTAAACAAACTAACTGTTGCCACTCAGCGTACAGAAAAACAGCGGTTTTCAATCACCGCGGAAGAGAAATATATAAAGATTAGAGATTATATTATTTACATTAGTAAACATAGAAGTACGGTTAATAGTGTAAAAAGGCCGCTATCAAGCCTTGGATCTGTGAGGTGCTTGAGGTGCACCGGGTGTCAGGCGAGGATCTGGGAGGATCCCGGCTGTCAAGCCGCGGAGTACAGGTTCTAAGGGGGTCGTGGCCTAATGGAGATGATAAGGAGGGGGAACTTATTCAAAAAACGGGTGACGTTACCGTAGACGCTGATGTCATTCAGGATATGCAACATAAATGACGTCATGCAAAATCGCGGAACATGTGTCGATGACTCATCCTCGCATACAACGCCGCCAAGCGGCTACAACCAGAACAAGTCAAACCTTGGCTTGACCTGTATGTACAGGAACGGACCAATCAGATTTTTGTTTGAGGATTATATCATCAAGAGCCAATCAGATTCTTGTTTGAGGATGATATCATTAAGAACCAATCAGGTGTCAGTAAGTGATGTCTATGGATCCTATATAAATTGAGTTCTTCGATGGTCTTGCCAGTGTCACTGGAGCGAGTGTCGCTACGGCTGGCTATACTGGGGTGTCAAGAAGCCCTACGCCAGACGTGGATGTCACAAATCCAGTGGTAGTTGCTCCAGATTCCCCTGCCACCCTCCTCATCTTCCTCCGCATCACGGATGAATTTGACAAAATTCTGGCTGCCCTGAATGTCAGATTCCCCGACGTCTTCACCATCCAACGTAGCGGTGATTACATCCGGATTACCCCGTGTAGCGAGGACGCTAAACACTCTCTGATGTTCCTCTCTTTTTTTTTCTGGGCATGAAAAAAACACTCTGATGGCCGCCCTTCGGGAAAAGGACCAAGGGTTCTACCTGGGAAGCTGCACTCCTTTCAATGTGGTAGTTAAGGGGCTACCATCGGAAACCGAGTGCAGCCGCCTCAAAGCTGATCTCGACTCTCGCGGTTATCCCTCCGCGAGAGTTGTTCAGCTCTCCAAGTGTGGCTCCAGGAATTCTGGTATGTTTTTCATTGAGCTACCACGCCAGCGAGGAACAACAAGATCCTGGCCCTGACCACCCTCCTAAAACTCGATGTAAAAATTGAGCCCTTCCGAAGCAGACGCGGAGTAATACAATGTTATAATTGTAACTACTTTGGCCACTCCAGCGCTCAGTGCTTCATGACACCTTGGTGTCCGAAGTGCGGGGGCCCACATCCCTCCCGTGACTGCTCCCTGCCCAGATCTACGGAACAGAGATAATAAAAATGAGGTTTTAGAAAACTTGTATGGAAATCTCAAAACTTTAAAAAGCGTCCATACTTAAGGTTGGAGATACGGTACGTATTAGCAGACAAAAGCTACACTTTGAAAAAGGTTATGAACAAAATTGGAGTATTGAAATTTTTACTGTGAACCAAATTATTCTTAGAATTCCAACTGTGTGCAAGTTAAAAGATCTGTCTGGAGAAGAAATTGAAGGTACTTTTTATGAAGCAGAGTTACAGAAAGTGATTGACTCTGGTTTTTATCCAGTGGAGAAAGTCATCAAGAAAAAGAAAAACAAGGAGGTGTCATCGAATACTTTGTGAAATTCTTAGGTTATCCTGAAAAATTAAATGCGTGGGTTACAGATGTTAAAATGCTATAAATAGTGCTACTTCCTTAGTATTCCGTTCAGTATCCATCATGAGTTTCTACGTGACGTTAGTTTCGTATAGTAGTCTGCAGTTTTTCTCCTACCAACAAAATTTCTCATTTTATAACTCAGCTGTCAAGTCCAATCAATTTAAATGGAGAATGGGAAATTGGTTTGTCAGAAATCATCTATCCACATTCTTGGTATAATGTCAATGCGGCAAACAATACATTTACTTACGATTATGGCGATGGAAAACTGATAAAAAAACACATTGATGCCGGAAATTATGAAAACCTATACAATTTAGTATCCACCATACAATTAACTCTTCCGAAAAACCCTTCCAAGTTTACTTTTTCTTACAACAAAACGACAATGCGTGCTAAAATTGATGCTGTTCAAGGTACTTCTCTGTATATTGAGAAACTTGGTCCTCTTTTAGGTTTTAAACCGAATACAATGATTCGAGGAAGCATGAAAAGTGAAATTCAAGCTGATGCTCAAGCAGGCCTTTCTTTTTTCTACGTATATACGGACCTGATTTCACCACAAATAGTATTGGACGTGTACGCACCTCTTTTGCGAATCATCAGAGTAAAGGGACAAGACGGTGACACGATTAGTCAACATTATGATAGACCTCAGTATTTACTAGTGAGTCAACGCTCCTTTCAAACCATTAATATAGAACTTATATTAAATTCAGGGGGCTTTGTACCCTTCGAAAAAGGAAAAGTCTAAATCGTATTACATTTTTGATTGAGGCAAATTCTATAAATACACGAACATTCGGACTGCTTGGTTCATTTAAACTTTAGAAGTCAAGATGAGAGTACTTTATGTGTGCTGCACAAAAAAATTCGATGAACATTATGCCTCTCAGACAGGTGAAGGCCTACCTTATTATAAAGGAGTCTTTTTTCAAAAAGGCTATGGATTAGGAACTGTATTTCGTCGATTATTTAGAACGGCTTTCCCATTCTTGGTAAAAGGTGCCAAAACCATTGGTAAAGACGCTCTACGCGCCGGGTCACGAGTCGCATCGGATATGTTATCTGGGCAAAATCTGAAAGAAGCAGTCAAGACAAGAACAAAAAAGTGGGAGAAATATAGCTCAGAAAGCTGTTGATCGAATCCAATCTATGGTGGGTAAGGGAAAGTATAAAAGAAAGCGTAAAAAACGAAATGGAATCATTTCATCTAAGAAGCGCAAGGTGATAGGACGTGATATTTTTGATCCGTAATGGCGTATTTACTCAACGATTCCCCAAAATGTGTAAAAAATGAGTTGGAACTTTTCCATCTGCCAGGCACTCAAACTGTTATTCAGAGTGGACAGTGGATAGAATTTCATCCCCTCTCCAACGTTTTTGACGGCGGACCAGTAGAATTTCATATTTCCGGTAGCGGCGAAGATTATATTGATCTTAGTCAAACTTAACTTTACGTTAAACCAAAGATTTTGAAGACCGATGGTACTCTTATTGCTAAAGAAGCAAATATTGGCCCTGTATATTTATTTTTACATTCCTTATTTTCACAAGTGGACATTACATTGAACGATCGGCTAGTTCCAAATTCCAGTAATACATACGGATCTGAAGCCTATTTACGAACCCTTTTATCTCATGGACAAGACAGTAAGGCATCGCAACTCGCATCAGAATTATTTTACAAAGATTTAGATGAGGACTTGACGAAACGTTCTGATTTCTTTAAAGAAAGTGCATCAGTAGATATGATTGGGTGTATTCACAGCGATTTATTTCATCAAGAAAGACTATTGTTATATTTAGTGGACTTAAAAATTAAATTGATACGAAGTAAACCTGAATTTTGCTTTCAAGGATCTGAAGGATTTAAAGTAGTATTTGATAAAATTTCTTTATTTGTACGAAAAGTTCGTGTAAGTCCTGGAGTTGTTTTAGGACACGCAAAAGCTTTAGGACACGCAGAAAGAAAATACCCCATCAACAGTGTGCTATGTAAAGCCTATTCCATACCGAAAGGAAACATGTCTGCGGCGGCGCAGTTTGGTTGGGTGAGACCACGCTATTGTTGACTCCATTGATCAGAAGGTTTAGTTTTAAAGGTGATGGATAAATTGATGATATCCAAAGTATTTAGGAAACAAATAGATTTAATGATGCAATTATGGAAGTTATGAATATACATTTAAAGGTTAAATGAATGGTATTGCAATTACATTAGGAGCATGAGATATATGATGTTGTCACTATGGCTGGTTTGCTGGGAATGTCTCTCTCCAGTCAGTGTTGTCGAAAGCGGCCGCTCCCCTGCGTGGGGCCTCTTTTGTTGTCGATCTCTGATTGGTTTGAGATATAAACACCGGCTGAAGAGTTGCATGCCTTTCTCGATTTCGTGGAACCGATAGAAGGGGGATTGAACTCCAGGCGCCGTATAGTCCTTGCCCAGTGATTTTCATCGAAAATCACGAAAGAAAGGAAAAAAAAACTCGTAGGTGACTGGAGTTACAGGTTATTGAAATGACAGAAGTGCAAAGAAATGGCGTATGTATGAAAGGAAGCATTTGTTATGGGGAATATACAAATATATAGGCATTAAAAACACTGTTTTAAATTTAAAGTATGCCATTAAAATTATATATGAATGCCATTAATCATTAAATTGCACTTCTGTAGAAGAAACATCTCCACAAATACTAAAAAGCAGACGTACATCGCAGTATGGAGTGAAAAAAAAATCACTTTTAACAGCAGGCACTCAAAGAATCATCTTGTGAAAGCGCACGGTTGTTTGTCAACAAAGAAAACAGCTGTTGAAGAGGGGGAGTCACGTTTCCCCACTGATTGAGTCCAGTGAGGGGTAGGAAGGAAGCGCTGTGTAGTGTCGGGTTACACTTAGCTGCGGAGCTGAAAATGGGTGTGGCTCGAAATGCTGTTGGGGGGTTTAGAAGCTTGGAAGTCGCTCTTGATTTATGAGAACAGAGGGGAAGACCTGTCCCTCTGTGTTGCAGGAAAAAAGTAGGTCGCGAACTCTTCACTTTAGAGCCAAAGGAAAATATTCACGTTATGTTTGGTGGATGCTGGAAAAACGATGTGGCGATTGACATCGGGAGGGGGTTGATTGGTGTGCGGTGTGGGTGGAAGACGGGATGCGTCGAGCTTTGGTGGAGATGCGTCTGGCTGACGGAGAAGGGGGCGAAGAGCAGGGAGGTGGTCACCGCTTCGTCAGGCAGGGGTGGGTGTGGCGGAAGGAGGTGTTTGTTTACCGTGCCGACAGTTGCGCCCATGGGTCGGCGCACGGGATTCCCAGGGTGGTGATTGAAGTGCTCCGGACTGTTGTTGTTGCCAGGGTGCGGGTTGAAGGGGGTAATCCAGAACGCTGTGTGTGTTGAGTGCGCTGTCTCGGCAGTGGATCGCCAGAGACGTGTTTATGTGGGGTTGTAGTGGTGTGCAGTCTCGGCAGTGGGTCGCCGAAGACGCGTTGGTGTAGGGTTGTTGTCTTGCAGTGGGTCGCAGACTTGTTGTGGTGTTGTCTCGGCAGTGGGTCGCGGTGACGTGTTGAGGGTTGTGGTCTCGGCAGTGGGTCGCGGGGACGTGTTGATGTGGCGCGCTGTCTCGGCAGTGGGTCGCGGAGACGTGGTGATGAAGCGGGATGCGGTCTCGGGCAGTGAGTCGCCGGAAACCATCTCGTTGTCGGAGCGCAGAGGCGAGTCGATGACCGCATCAGCAGTGTGGCGCGTGCGGAATTCCTGGGACATTTGCAGGGTGTTGCAGTTGTCCGAAATGTGGCGCATGTTGCGATAATGATCATCAGTTGAGGGACTTGCAGTTGTCCGAGGCAGGAGTGGCGCAGAGTGTAGGCGTCTGGATTACTGGTGGCAGGTGCGCGGTCACGAAGATGCGGTGACTACGCTGGCATTTTGAGAGTCCGGTTGATGGGATGGAGGTGCGTGATGCTATTGTCCGGGTCATCAGTGCGGCGGCGTAGTTTGAGAGTCCGGAACACTGATTGCAGGTGCGTGTTACTATTGTCCGGGTCATCAGTGTGGCGGCGTAGTTTGGTTGGGTGAGGCCACGCTATTGTTGACTCCATTGATCAGAAGGTTTAGTTTTAAAGGTGATGGATAAATTGATGATAGCCATAGTAGTTAGAAAACAAATAGATTTAATGATGCAATTATGGAAGTTATGAATATACATTTAAAGGTTAAATGAATGGTATTGCAATTACATTTGGAGCATGAGATATATGATGTTGTCACTATGGCTGGTTTGCTGGGAATGTCTCTCTCCAGTCAGTGTTGTCGAAAACGGCCGCTCCCCTGCGTGGGGCCTCTTTTGTTGTCGATCTCTGATTGGTTTGAGATATAAACACCGGCTGAAGAGTTGTATGCCTTTCTCGATTTCGTGGAACCGATAGAAGGGTGATTGAACTCCAGGCGCCGCATGTCCATTGTTGAAGATAGTGTATTTATTGGTCAAATGCCGAAGCGAGTCATAATAGGATGTGTGGATAACGAAGCCTTTCATGACCTTTTCATTTCGAGCATTTAGACTTAAATTTCATTGGAATATATATTGATGGTCAACCGTTCCTCACAATCCATTTGAGATCAATTTTGCCCAAAATAGCTTTATAAGAGCTTATCAAAGTCTATTCTTGGGCACTGGAAAAATAGGGGAAGATAGATGTTCATTTATATCCAGAGAAGAGTACACAGATGGTGATGTAATTTATGCGTTTGATTTGTCCCCAGACCTGTGTGCTGGAGATCATTTGAATCTTATCAAATACAGCAATTTAAGATTAGAAATTAAGTACAGTAAGCTGCTCCCACAGACTGCATGCGTCATTGTGCTCGCAGAATTCGAAAATTTAATTGAGATAAACAAGACAAGAAATATCCTGTTTGACTTTGGAAATTGAATGAAGATGAATGGACAACAACTCTTTCACATTCTATCGCACGACACTGCAACGTCACCTTTTTTCAAAGGAGTCTTCGCGAAGAATACCCTCCCACCTTTACAAAGCAACTCGTGTGCTAAATATAGTAAATACCGATGACTTCTCTCAACTTGGTTCCCATTGGTTAGCATTGTTTTTAAGTACTCAGAAAAAATTAGAGTTTTATGATTCATACGGAATGTCTCCTGATTTCTACGGAATCGATACATCTTACTATTCCAAAATAGAATGGAATTCCATTGTTTTACAATCTCTTACATTCAACGTGTGCGGACACTATTGTATTTATTTTTAATTGAAGCGCTGTCAAGGTCATTCTATGTACTCTACAGTGGATCACCTGTATATTACCAATGTATCGGATTTTCAAGTGTATCAATTTGTAAAAAAAAATATATGGTGTAAGATTAGTTTTTAAAAAATAAATTTATTTGATTTATATTTCTTGTCTTTTTTATTTCCTTTATACGACTGTAAAATGTCATGTTTTCTTGAAGTGATTTTGTTTAAATACTTTCTGAACTTTTATGTAAAACATTTTTAACTAAAAGTTTTTTTTAAATTTTTTTTCTTAAAGTTAATTATACAAAACTTTTTTTTTTAAATAATAATTTTTTTTATTTTCCTTAAGTTTTTTTTTTCCATTTTTTTTTTTACATTTAACACATTTATTTTTATCCTAAAGTTTTTTTTTCTTTCTTTTTTTTTTTACATTTAACACATTTATTTTTTATCCTAAAGTTTATTTTTTCTTTTCTTTTACATTTTTTTAAAAGTTTATTTTTTACTTATACTTATTTTTTTATCCTAAAGTTTTTTTTTTACTTATAAGAATTTTTTTGAAAATTTTTTTTTATCCAAAAGTTATTTTTTTTTTACATTTAGCAATTTTCTGTTAACTTTTTTATTTTACATTTTTCTTTTTAAGATGTAATTTTACACTTAAGCTTTTTTTTTCTCTTACTCATTTTTTTATCCTAAAGTTTATTTAAAATTTTTTTTTATCCTAAAGTTTGTTTTTTACTATAAGAATTTTTTTTCACTATATATTTTATTTTTCGAATTCATATTTCTTTTTTTAACTTTTTATATGTATTTTCCTATATTTATTTATGTTGAAAAAATATAATCTGTAAAGATAATATGTAAAGTACATTTGTTAAGAAAAACTAATAAAGGTCAACAAGATACAGCAAATTAACATCATTTATTGAAAACTAAAAATTGATCCATTTTTTTCTGCGGGCATACATAGAAGGTTTTACAATTTTATTTTCTCTATACAATTTTATTTTAACTTCCAACATGGAAGGAAAATGCAAATCTCGTAAAGCATTTAAGAATACAGTTTGTCCGATAGGAACTTTTTTCCTATTACGAAGAAAGTCATTCACAAGCTTTACAATATTAGTGTGTGGGATAACTTTATCTTGGTAAATAATTTCTCCTTTGTCCGTCCATTTTAATCCATTTTGATTTTTCAAAAACTGTAAAATGTCTATAGCCGTGTTTCTGTGTCGAATAGGTACGGTATGCATAACTGCATCTTCAAAGGTATCTTCTGTCTTCACATCTTGCAACGTCTTTTTAAATTCATCTGGATCAGAATCTGGAGGTTGTTTTCCAAGCTTGTCGTAATTTTCCAATTTATTTTGTTTAAAAATATTCAAAATGGCGTCGGAAAGCTTTTCTGTTGAAGCAAAACCAGATCATTGCGCATAATTTTTCGCGCATTCATTTGATGTCATTTTTTTAGATGATGGGTTTGAATCTTGCCTTGGCCAGATTTTTCGATTTTAAAGAAATTCCTTATTAATTAGAATTAATTAGTAATTAACAATTTTAGGACTAATTATTGTATTGTCACCGGGATTACATATGTATGCCAAGTTTCAAGTCAATATAACAATTGGAAGTGGGTTTAAATCGCGTTACAAGATTTGAGGACACATCACACCAGACAGTGTGAGTTAAATAAAAGCATGTAAAAAAAAAGAATCTAACGAAATAAGTATTGTGGAATATTTTGGATACTCCTTGAAAATTGGATCATATACTTCATCTATAAGTGTTATTATCTAATCTAAAATACTACTAAGTTGATATGTGAAGTATAACAATTGAATACATAAAATATTCTATAATAAAATAAGTAAATTCTATATAAAATATGAAATGTATTGACAAAAATTAAATAGGCTCGAATATATAAAAATAATTTGATAAGTTGCTTACTTATTTTTAGCAAAATAAATTTCTAAAAATGTGTATTGTGTTTGACGTCCGTTGTTGTAAAGAAAGTAAAAATTATACTTTATTTACATTGCGTTTCAAATTTACAATTTAAGAACCAGACAAAAAATTAACACATAGTAACCGGGCTAAAACATTTTCCGCATGATTTGAGTGTAGTTGAAAACTACAAGGCTGTGTTTACAGATCCTTCTTTAATTGTACAGGGTGCGGCAAGTTAACTTCCTTTTTTGAAGTGAGTTCTTTGAAGCTTACAGGAGCCCTAGGCAGGTAAGCGTGGTCTCATTCGAGAGAGGAGATCATAAAGTTGTGTGAACTTGTGGTTCATTCGCCATCATGCGTTGGAGTAACGAACAGCGTGCATTTGCCAAAGAGGCCTATTTTTCCAACGGTAGTTTGGTGGTTTCAACCCAGCGCGCTTTCCAAATCGCTTCAATATTGCGCCTTTGGGACCTGTACCGGACCGGAAATCTATTCTTTTGTGGGTGAGAACGTTCAGGGAAACTGGTTCTGTGCAGAAAAAAAGAAGTGGTGACGCACGTCTCATCAGAAAATGAACATACTGTCACAGACACTTCAGACCGTTATGTGTACATGCTCGAAGAGTTTTTTTTGCCACTACTTGATGAAATGGACTTAGGAGAAGTACGGTTTCAGCAAGACGGAGCAACAGCCCATACTTCCAAGGGTATCGATGGCTGTGTTGCGAAATCACTTCCCAGAGCGCCACCTCTCACTGAGAGGCGATTTGGAGTGGCCAACGCGTTCTCCCGATTTGGCCCACGGGATTTCTTTTTGTGGGGGGTATTTAAAATTCCGTGTCTAAACTGATCGCCCACTAACTCTGGGAGATCTGAAAAGAAACATTCAGGGAGAAACGGCCAACATACCCAACATATTTCAAAGTAGTTGAAGAGAAAAGAATTCAAGGGGCAAGTGGATGAAAAGATAATGTTACAAAAGTCAGTTTTCAAGAAGTATAGAATTTTTATCTACAATAACTATGAATATAAGTATAACATATCATTTCTCTTATACTGCTATGTACTGCTTAAATACAGCAAGTATAGCCAAATATTGTTAGGACAATACACATTTACTTAACTTTTTATTTACAACAAAATTGGAATCGCAAATGCAAATATTACTTAGTCCCTTCATCCATTTATCCATTTGATTATTTTTTGTATTTTAGTACATTTAATAAAAGCATGTTCTTTAAAAAGTTTTTATATATATATATATATATATATATATATATATTTTAAATTTTGATTGGTATCTTTATATGAACAAAATATATCATGGATGTATAATTATAAGGTAACCAAAATTAGTATATATAAGTTATTTGTACTAAATATCGTGAAACTACAGTAAGAATAAGGTTAAAATAATTTATTTAAAATAAAACTTTTTTTTTCGTTACTTACGTATGATCGAAAAGGGATCAAATATTTTTATTAAAATTTTTATGAAAATGTTTTATTTCTAGATATTCTCAATATATTGATACCAATATAAATTAATCAAAAAGTAAAAAAAATGGATTTATTACTTTTTAACAATGTAATATGCTAGTTTAATGGAACTTAATTACATTTTAAATTTTTGTCGAGCGCTCATACCGATTCGAATTCGCAATCCTTTGGTTGCAAGTTTGCTGGTCAAATTCCGTACTTCCCAGCCACAGCACCGGCTCAGACGATATATATAAAACAACGTTAATAACTTACTATTAATATTAAATTTCGCTTTGAAATAAACTGTACATTTAGTGGGGTGGCATAATATACAGCTGCGGAAAAAAAAACGAACCACCAATGATTATTTCGTTAATTTTTATAGTAGAGCTAAACTTAATATACCATTTTGTATGGAATAAAGTCTACTACACATTGGTATACAAAAAATTTGCATAGGGGACTATCTTCATATTAAAATTCGCACCAACTTTAAAATTTCCAATAGCAACACCCAATATTGATTCAATATTTAGAATCTACGACAACATTTATCGCTGAAAATCAATTTGCAAGTCATTTGGTTAAGTAGTTTTTTAATTATGAATTTCGAAAGTTTTGAACTCGTAATGTTAAATGAATTTCTTAAACTTTTAATCATATCTTTCGAAATAATAATTTTATTAAGCTGAAATTTTTATCCGTGTTACTTCTAAACGACCCAAATAAAATACACTAACTTTCATTACTTATATGTATATTTTTTAATTTTATTTAAATTAGGATATTAATATTCATAAAATTTATGAATAGCAACCATGCTAGATTTTAATAGGGATGGATTCAGAAAAACGCTTTATATCCATATCTAAAATTTCGTGATTTTCCTCTTTGTAGTTTTTTGGCTATATTAAAATGTGTAACAAATGATTATTTCAGGGTACATACACAAATTTAAAATCAGCAGAAATTAACAGAAATCTTCACTAATTTTGAGAATTAAAAGCGCTGTGATCGCGTTGGCATAAAATTCTAAATTCTTATATAAAGTCGAGGGGTGTACGGGAGTGGTGCACGTTAAAAATGATCAATCACATTGAAGTAGTAACATATCTGTAAGAATAATACACACTGCATCATATTATTTGAACAATTTATATGTTATCCTTATCTTATCTCTGATCTGATCACGAACGGAAGAACCACGGCTAACGCCAAAACATTTTCTACCCGCTTCATTCATTTCTTATTTCAACTTTGCTCAATGTGGAGGTAGCCCCTCAAATAAGATCGATACATATTGTATAATATCTCTGCATATAAATGTCGGAAATTAACGAAAATTTATATTTAGATTATTTTGAGGGCGGGGAACATTTCTGCGCTATCAAAAGTAGGTGTTGCTATTGAAAATTTTAAAGTTGGTACAGATTCGAGTATGAAGATAATCCCCTATGCAAATTTTTTGTATATCGTTGTATAGTAGACTTTATTCCCTACAAAATGATATATTAAGTTTAGCTCTACTATGAAAACTGACAAAATAATCATTGGTGGTTCGTTTTTTTTTCCGCAGCTGTACTTTAGAAATTGAGCCGAAATTGTTTTTTCATTCGATATGGGTCAAGTGTAACCCAAATATGAAATTTTTACTTGTTGTCAATTTTACATTTCATTTTTTCAATGTACAGGGGGCTTCTAAAGTTATACTAAACTAACAAATCCACGCATTGTAGGACATTGGGTCAAAGTCATTATTGCATAAGCTTGTAACATATCAAATTAAAGGGTTTTTGATGTAGATTATGAAAATATATATTACAAGTACATACATATTATTTTCAAAGAGCTATGACTTCAAACGCCTAGGATCTATGACGTCATCAGAAATAGATGAGCATTTCCCAATTACTCAGAAAATAAAAAAAAGTAAGTATACATCTGATAGACAAGGTCTATATCTGCACCACGAGAGATTCATTGGGGGGAAGGGGGGGGGGGCGCCAGATTAATACTTGAAGCAGCGAAATTTGCAGATGCTCTATCATCTGAAGGTTATTAATTTTAAAATACAGATAGCCTTCCAATGTGATAACCTTCTTTTCGGTTCTTTCACAAAAGGTTGTAAACGACACAATCGCTCGTGATACACTTAGCATTTTAATTATTTGCATTTGAGCATTTTATACAAAAACGCCCATGTCAATTATTCAATTACTAAGCTTTACAGACTCGAAGCACATTTCTTTTTTTAAAGATACAGACAGTACTTCAAAAACAATTAAAGTCGAAATATAAATGGTTAATC
Organism: Troglohyphantes excavatus; assembly: GCA_963932185.1. Lineage (NCBI taxonomy): Eukaryota > Metazoa > Arthropoda > Arachnida > Araneae > Linyphiidae > Troglohyphantes > Troglohyphantes excavatus. Next base: position 74,708,805 of record OZ010672.1, on the reverse strand, counting down.
TTAGACAGGATCGTAATCTGATTTATAGGCTACTTTTGATCTGATTTATATGCTAATCTGATTTATGCGGCAACCTCGTCCACATTTAGTACCACAAGAATGCTATTTGAACATGTGAGTTCCATATCTCCCCTTCTTCAAATTCCAATCCTGGTGGCTCTATACATATTGTTGGAAAGACACGTGGACAAAACTCCCACGCAAACGGCGTCCAATGAGATGGCCGGAGAAAACTACGCAATTACGCTGGAGTGTCGCCATCTTTAGAAAAAGAGACTAGATAACTATACTGTGAACGAATAGGAAGTGTCAGTCTGCTAGGAGCACTTTCCTTGATTTGTAATGTAAAATGTAACCTCTCTTAAAACTAATTAAATCTTAAATTAGATATACCTGAGGAGTTGGTTTCCTTGAATATGATTGCATTTTGATTGGATTAATGGCTTTTTAGAGTGCCCGTTGTATATGGATAGCAGCAACCACAATAACAAAGGATAATACCGTCCTTGGATACACTTCATCTGGCGCCCCCCGGGTCGACGACCACATCCGAAATGCTATCCAGGTAAGCCGTTCCATTTTTTGAAGATATTTGATGATTTCAAATTAAACTTAAAAGATAGTAAAAATATGGATCAACTCAAACGTTTAAAAACGGCTGAGCGCACGGCATACACAAAGGCTTTTAATAAGCTCAGAACAATTCTAGATGCTGAAAGTCCACCAAGCGAGGACTTAGAAATGTCATTTTGTTTCTTTAAACAAAAAGATGACAAATTAGAAATCACTCATCAGGCGTACTTAGATGGTATAGTTGAAGAAAACGAATTTGAAACGGAATTTGAGAGTGTCGAAAGCTATAGGGAAAAATCTATTGAAATTAGATTTCGTGCCCAAAAAGTGATCGAAAATTCCAATAAAAAGCAATGTGATAATCCCACTGTAAATCCCGCTGTGCAGAATTCAGATAGTAGTCATAATAATGACGAAGTTTCGTACAATGTACGACCAAATTTTCCTGCAATACAGCTAAGACAATTTAATGGTGATTTAAGGGAATGGCTTACTTTTTGGAATTAATTCCGTAAAATACATGAAAGTAAATGTTTGAGTAATGCGGAAAAGTTTCATTATTTAATTCAATCGATAGGGGAAAATTCTGAGCCGCGCGAATTAATTGAATCATTTCCTATTGCAAATGAAAACTATCCACTTGCCGTGCAATGTTTAGAAGAACGATATGGCCAAGAAGACATCTTGATACAAGTTTATATTAAAGAGTTACTGGCTATCGTTTTGAGTAATAGGGATAATAAAAAAAATCCCCTACTACTTTGAGTTCCTTATACAATAAATTAAACACTCAACTCAGAGCATTAACTTATCTTGGAGTAACGTCTGACAAATGTGCAGTGATACTTTATCCTCTCGTAGAGAGTTGTTTGCCTTATGATGTTTTGAAGTGCTTCGAAAGAGAGAAGCTTAAATTAGTTAGCCCTGATAACAGTTCTAACCTAGATGCTTTATTAAGATTTCTTAAGCGAGAGGTCGAAACTGACGAACGGATAAAATTGGCTCGATCAGAATTCAGTTAGAAGGAAAATAAACCAGATGGCCAATCGGCGCCGATTACGCGCCCGAAAGCCAAAACAAACTATTCAGTCTCCGCTACTGATTTATTGAGTGCTCCAAACTTGGAGCAGCGTTTACCTTGTGATTTTTGCCACATAAAGAATCATGAAAGTGCGCGTTGTAGAAAAACCTTTTCAATCCCTTTAGATGAGAAAATAAACATCATTAAAAAGAATGATCTCTGTTATATTTGCCTAACTAAGGGCCACATAAGCCGAAATTGCAGATCAAAAATAAAGTGTGATTTTTGTGAGAAAGGGCGACATCTAAAATTTATGTGTCCTGTACTCAGGGCCGTCACACCAAAAATATTTTGGGGGGGCTGAAACAAAAAAATTTCCCAACTTACAGAATTCGAAATCCCCAACTATACATTTGCAAAATATTTCCAGTTGCAACTGGCCGACATTTTTCATCTTTTTTATAGATTAGAGGTTGGATTAAAGGCATTAAATAAACAGTAAAAAGCTACGATACATGTTTTTATATTGTTTTAATTCATTTCATTTATTGCAGAATACTTTATTTGAAAACAATATGTACGAAGATAATTTGTAATTTTCCTGACATAAAACTTTACATTAATTGAGAATTAATGCAAAAGCCTATATGAATTATATTTAAATGAACCTAAACTCTAAAAAAAAATATGAAAAATTAATTTTCATTTAAGTAAACAGGAATACGTTGGATATTTTTATAAATTATTTATATATTTTATATATTATACGATGGATATTTTTATAAAATAATATCTACTTTTATACAGTTGGTATATTATAATAACTTTGTCTTAATATATCATTATGTACGGTCAGTGATATATAATAATGGTTACATATTCTACGTGTTGTGCCCAGGTGACCAATAAGGCTTTCTTAGTGAAAGAAAAAGTTACTATATTATTTTGAAAAAAAAGCAAACTAATACAAATTTAAAGTATTAACTTGATCACTCAAATTCAGTCTAAAAGAGGATGACAAATAAAGGGTACAAACCAATTAGGTAGAAGATTGACATAACTTCTGCACTCTAGATGGAATAGACACGGGAATACACGATACATCGGATTGGTCCGCTGTCCATGCAGATAAGTTCATCAGGAAAAATACAGAGACTAAAACCAACCACTTTTGGAAGAGGGACGTTTTTGAAGATACGAAAGAGAGCATCAAAGGCCAGGCAGCGGATGTACAGAAGCAAAACTCTAAATATCTCTTAGTCAAGAGCGTGATCAACTTGAACTCAGGACTGCTTATATTTTGTTAACTGGAATACCTTTGTAGATGTACGAAGAAGAGTATAGAACAGTCAATAAAAAGTTCGTTCAGGATGATAACTTTTCCTCAAATAAACCGAAACCAAATTCGTAATAAAAAAAATATTTCAGTTCTCTTCATTAATCATAGAACATCACATGTATTCCAATAAATTTTCTTCTCGATGTATTTGACTGAAAGTCTCGACATAAAGACGCCAGTTGTTACTTAACAAAATAAAAAGATCTGGAAGAAAAAGCATAGTAGAAATATTCAATTCCCAGGGATTCATAAAAAAAATAATAGCATATGTGACGTAATGACCAATCATTTCAATCCCCGACAGAATGCATGAATCACTAAGAAAAAGCAACAAGGTGCTTGGAAAAGAACAATATCTGTAAAAACAGAAAGAAGAGGGGTCGGCAAGCATTTGCTTAATAACCTTGGTGTTTTCGCTTTCATTTGTTAAAAATATTAATTTTCTTCAAACATACATTTTCCCAACTCGGATATTTTCAAACCCCGAAATTCCCAACTCGGGTATTTTCAAATCCTGAAATTCCCAAATTTTAGGGTTTCCAAATTATTGGGGGGGGGGGGTCGGACTCCCCCCCAAACCCCCCCGGCGCGACGTGCCTGCCTGTACTTGACAAAAATAAATCAAACAATTCAGATATTATGCATACTGATAATGATAATGAAATACAAACTGTAGATTCTTTGCATACATATTCGAAAACAAATGTAGATGTGTTTCTCCAAACATTAGTTGTGAGATTAATCGGCTATAAAAAAGAAAAGAATGTCCGCCTTATTTTAGATTCTGGGTCCTCGAAGAGTTATGTGTTAAAATCAACCGCTATTGAGTTAGGGTATCAATCAAAAGGTGAACAAATATTTAGCCACTCCTTGTTTGGTGGAACTAAAACAAAAGACAGTAAACACGATTGTTTTAAAATTAAATTGGGAAATCTGAATGGGGAATATTTGTGTGATTTAGATGCTTTGGATCAGGAAGTGATTTGTAATGACATTCCAAGTGTTAGTATTGACCCCTGGACAAGAGAATTAGAACTTAAGAAAATACATCTTTCAGATATAGCGCACAAAAGTATAGGTCCTATTGAGGTGTTATTGGGTTCGGATGTCCTTGGGAAACTGTATACTGGGAAAAAGGAAGTCTTATCAACAGGACTTGTAGCGTTACATACCAAACTTGGCTGGTCATTATCAGGGAAAATCCCTTACGGTCATCATCGGGAGAACTCCAGTATGACTGTAATATCCATGCTCAATCGACAAAATATGTCTATTTCTAAGTTAGCGGATTTAGAAATAATTGGAATTCGTGATCCAGTGAAACAAAGAAGCAAAGAGGAAACACAACAGGCAGTTCTTCATTTTACAGAGACGGTGGACGTGTGTGAAGACGGAAGATACGAAGTGAATATGCCGTGGAAAATTGACCCCACACCCTTGCCGGACAACTGTGAAATGGCTGTGAAGAGACTAACCTCTACGTGTGAGCAGTTAGAAAAAGATGGATTGCGGGAAAAATACCAGGAAGTTTTTGACGAAAGGAAAAGTGATGGACTAACAGAAGAAGTTCCAGGGGAAGAACTATGTATGACCGGACACTACTTGCATCATCGTCCAGTTATTAAAGATTCAAGTACGAGTTTTGTTGACCTCAATGCGACTTTGAGAAAATTAGACTGGAAAAAGATACAAAGGGAGTTTGAAGGGAACGAAATTAAATTTAATCCGCCCTCATCGCCATGGTGGGGAGGTTTTTGGGAAAGGCTCATTCGCATTTTAGCAAATCTTCTTCGAAAGAATTTCGGCAGAGCATCTTTAAAGTTCGATGAACTTTCTACCTTAATTTGCGAGTGTGAGTCGGTCATGAGTAATCGCCCATTAACCTATGTTCCAGAAGAACCTGATTTAAGAACATTGACACCATCCATGTTTTTACAAAGTCTCCTAGGTAACGAGATGCCGGAACTCGTCAATATCGAAAAAACAAGCCTCGTCAAGAGAAGGAATTCTATTAAAAACATCGAAAGGACCTAAAACAGAAATTCAAAAAAGATTTTTTAGGTTTTCTACGATCGTCCCATGCCCATCGCCCCGATACCATTGAATTAGGTGATGCGATTTTAGTGGGTAGTGACGACAAAAAACGGCTGGACTGACCTCTTGCCGCGGTCGAAGAAATCTACTCGGGAAAGGATAAGATCACTAGACTCGTCCAAGTTGAGACCGCAGGAGAAGTTCACCTACGACCGATCCAGAATCTCAACCCCCAAGAAATCCGAAGGGAAGGACGCAGGACTCTTTACATCCTTGATCCCGTGAAAGATGCTTCACCGAAGGATGCGGTTCTTTCTCCCACTTCTCCGGGGGACGGAGGGACTTCTCCGGAGACCGCAGTGAAAACACGTTCAGGGCGCATCGTGATGCCCCGAAAAGATTTACATATTGAAGTGCATTTTATGTTTTTCATTTATGTATTAATTTGTACTAATTATTTCTCTTTTACCTTTTTTGAGTATCTCCCGAACTCAAGGTGGGGAGGGTGTTGGAAAGACACGTGGACAAAACTCCCACGCAAACGGCGTCCAATGAGATGGCCGGAGAAAACTACGCAATTAAGTTCTGATGACGCTGGAGCGTCGTCATCTTTAGAAAAAGAGACTAGATAACTATACTGTGAACGAATAGGAAGTGTCAGTCTGCTAGGAGCACTTTCCTTGATTTGTAATATAAAATGTAACCTCTCTTAAAACTAATTAAATCTTAAATTAGATATACCTGAGGAGTTGGTTTCCTTGAATATGATTGCATTTTGATTGGATTAATGGCTTTTTAGAGTGCCCGTTGTATATGGATAGCAGCAACCACAATAACAAAGGATAATACAGTCCTTGGATACACTTCACATATGCTAATTACCAAGCATGAACTCGCATAGGAAACATTCTCTCTTAAACTACCAGGCAACATTCTAGAAATACCAATAACTTGTCATAAACACGTCTTTTCGGTTGATGACATGTGCATTGTACAATAATTACAGAGTTCTACCTACATAAACTATAGATATCCGTTGCGAAAAGAAATATATTAAGAAAAATTAATATCATGGGTACTGCTTATGATGAGGTGCGAGTTAAATTTGACTAATATACGGAATGGATCCGTTAAAGAAAGTAAATTATTACATTTCATTATCATGTGACAGATAGTACAAAAATATTGAGTCTGAAGAACTTTCCAATACATGTAGACCAAGGCAAAATTAATTAAGTACATATTTGATAAATTAATGGCAAATTTCAAGAGCAGTGAGAAGGCTATTGTTGTGTCTTACAATACCAATATGGTTAGTAATACAAGGGCCTCATTTAGCATGAAGATAATTTTACAGGTAGATAATCCCTTTTAGTGCTTCACAAAAATTTATGAATAGGTTTGAATAAGAATTAGGAAAGTGTATCAGATTTTCGAAAAGCCCATCTGGAATACAAATGTAGTTGACAGTCAACTACAAATGTTAAATGAGGCTAAAATACTTTTGCAAACATAACTTATTTACGTAAAAGTCTGCATTATTGTGTTCTGTTTATTGAAAATTAAAATTATGCCTTATATCTGATCATACGCGTCTAAAGTACTGTTAATCGATCAATTTGTAATCGAGTTAGTGTCGGAATGGATTCCTCTAAAATCGTATAATTGTGTTTCTCTCCTGATAACTCACGTTGTTGATTTTCAAGATGTTTCACGTAAAAAGAAAAATTCTATTTATCCTTTTTTCTTTGACCGTGGGGCCCCTACAGAAGCGCGGAGGGCTGTACGATGGATGGCTTCTTTGATTAATATGAACATAGAGGGTGTTTTTACTATTCAAGCTATGAAACAAGATCAGCACACTTTAGAGGAGGTTGAATAACACATCATACTCCATGCCATGGATGTTTCGCAAAGGGACCCACAAATATTACTTGATGTGTTTTACAAAATGGGTATACCCTTAAAACGGATACATTTGTGTATTGTATTGGTTTCTATAAATGTATTTCCCAGTTAAACAATTATTCATATGAAGAAATAGAAGCTTTCGATTAGTGAAACTTAATTTCGTATTGACGGAAAACATGCTGATGCTATAATTGAGGTGGAGATTATACATATATATAGATTGCAACTACTATATGTTGCGTTACTTTGTTAATTTAGTATAACTTTAGAGGCCCCCCCTGTACATTGAAAAAATGAAATGTAAAATTGACAACAAGTAAAAATGTCATATTTGGGTTACACTTGCCCCATATCGAATGAAAACACAATTTCGGCTCAATTTCTAAAGTAAGGCTAAATATATTACATCTGCCACCCCACTAATTATTTTTAAAAAAAAAATATCGATACATTTTAATCTTCTAAGAATAAATCAGGTAGGTACAGGTCGCACTGTACCTTAAAGTTTAGTTCGTGAATACTTTTGTCCCCATGCGGTATACTGGTCACAGGAGGGAGTGGATAAATGGCCAACCTGGTCGACGCGGCATACTTCATGTCATTTATCTCCGAGGAGTAATGGGGGAAGAAGTACATGCAGCCAAGGGCGACATTCCCCTCCACGCGGTACAAATCTCAGAGGATGAAATGTGTTAATCGGCCTGTTCGAAACGTCTGACTTTGCTCTACACGATTGTATTTCATTTGAATAGTCCAATTGCAAAAGTAGATATATTCACGAAAGGATTTTTGTTGTAAATCGCAAAAAACTCTCAAAACTTAATTATTGTTAACAGAATAATATATTATTTATTGTAAGGATTAAGAAAAATACTATTTTTCATTAAAATATGTAACTTCTCCGATTATGGAATATTTTATAATTTAAATTTTAATTTTCACATAACTTATTTCGCAACTGGAATAAGGATTTAATTGGTTTGCAAATGTATGCTCGGCCATTTAGTTTTATTTCAAAAACAAAATAAGCTACATTTCCCAAACAAACAAAATAACGCGTTCCCTGACGCACACGCACACATTTGCTGGATCCAACTGCTTTTGCATCTGAATAAAACAGGTTAGCGTATTTTGGTTTGTGATGGGACTTATTTTTAGATATTTTTGCAATAAATTAATTGTTTTTGTTGCTTTATTGTATTTTTATTGTTTTGAATCCAAAGTTAAGTACCTACACCAAAATCTCATTTTCCGAATATTAGAATATAACTGCTTTTGCATTGGGATACTCATTTATAAGCTAATTTCAAATGGAATTATAAGGATTTTAAAAATGTAATTTTTCACAGTGCGATTAGACTCTGTGAAACTATGTACCCGTATCATCATTAAAAACGTATTCACGTCAAAAATTATTATAATGTTATTTTGTGTATTTTATTAATTCATCAGTGCTAATTATAAAATAACGTTTACTAATTTAAATAAATAAAAACATTTACTTTCGGAATGTTTAAGCATATGTTAATTCCGTAGAGTAGTAATCTTTAAAATAATTTTTTTTTTTAAAGTAAACATTTTTTTTCTTTTTTTAAGTATCTTAACAATAATTTAAAGCCAAATAAAATATATTAATAATGACAAAGATTTCGATTAGTACGCGAATAGCTCTATCCCGTGCATTACAGAAAAGAAACTTAACAAATAGGGTGTATTGGTGGATTTTTCACTTTTCAATTTGCGTCGACGAAAGGTCTCGGAATGCGCAGTCTAGTTCGTTCTTAATGTTTATGCTTCAAACCACGGTAAAAAGCACAAGTGTGGACACAGCTTATATATGATCCTTCTGGGATTGAGGAATTTTAAAAGTTAGTTGTATCACGCTGTAGGTTTGTTTCAACCAAGGCGTCTTGCATGTGGGAACAGGTCGTTCTTCCGTTTCCGTTACATTTTAGTAACATGGTAATATTTTTTTTACCTGTTCTTTTTCTAACCTGTTTTTATTTAACTTTCTGTTTTTTGACGGTTTAGGTGTTTCTGGATAAAATTAATCAGCGTATCTATTAATTGTTTAAAGAACATATTTTTTCAAAATATTTTTTAACCCTTTGCACTCCGCGAACATTTTTGACATTGCGTTCTTTCCATGGAGCAGTTATTCCTCTTTCTGTTCTTTTACCCACAATTTTTTATGCTCATAGAGGGGAGAAAATCGTAATATGTTTCGGATCTGTAACAGAACAATTTGAAAAAAATTAATGTTTTTTAAAAACAAGATTACGCCGTTCTCGTTTATTTTAAAGAATAGGGAACCAAAAGAACAAGTCGTTATGTTGGCGCCTGAGAGGCGACATCGGAGTGCAAAGGGTTTAAAATTTGATTTCGAAATACTAAGCTTTGTTTAAGCAAATAAATAACTGTTATTTCTTATAAATAATATTTTAATTATCGAAAATTGAAATAATGATATTTTATAACTGTTATTTAAATATAGCGCATCACTAGTTTTATTGATGTTCGATTTCATTGATGTTTGATTTCATCGATGTTCGATTTCATAGATTTTGTCGATACAAATCGAACGAATCGATAAAATCGATGGTATCGATAAAATCGATGGTATCGATAAAATCGATGGTATCGATAAAATCGATGGTATCGATAAAATCGATGGTATCGATAAAATCGATAAAATCGATTGTATCGATAAAATCGATTGTATCCGATGAAATCGAACAAATCAATAAAATCTACAAATCGATGAAATCGAACGAATCGATGAAATCTACAAATCGATAGTATCGATAAAATCGATTGTATCCATAAAATCTACTAATCGATTGTATCGATAAAATCGATTGTATCGATAAAATCGATTGTATCGATAAAATCGATTGTATCGATAAAATCGATTGTATCGATAAAATCGATTGTATCGATAAAATCGATTGTATCGATAAAATCGATTGTATCGATAAAATCGATTGTATCGATGAAATCGATTGTATCGATCAAATCAATCGTATCGATGAAATTGATCGTATCGATAAAATCGAACGAATCGATAAAAACGAACAAATCGGTTGTATCAATAAAATCAATCACATCGATGGAATCGAACGAGTTGATAATATCAAACAAATCGATGATATCGAATGAATTCATTCAATCAATCAAATCTAATGAACTAAAGAAATTTAATAAATCAAACGAATTGATCAAAACGAACATCTTGATCAAATCGAAGGATTCGAACAAATTGGACGGAATGAACCCAGAAAATATAATATAATATTTCTTTCCACAGTAAGAATCTGATGGCGTTTGTATGTCAATGTATTAAGATTCTATGGTCAATGTTCTACTTAACAATTACACAGCTACGAAACATGTATTATTGCAAAAAATCACATAAATATTGTAGATAGTGAGAAAAAATTTTGTTTGTGTTGTTTTTATGGGGAAATATTATTTTTTGGAAGTTTTATACGTCCACATGAGTGGCTATATTTATTAACTTTTAATGGTAATTTTAGTTATTTTATGGCTCAATGCCTAAAATATTGCCATAATTAATTTAAGGTATTTAATATTAATTAATATCTTAATTAATCAAAAATAATTAGCGTTAAAATAATTAATAATCAACAACATAAATATTTTTTTAATTGTAACAAAATTTTAAAAACTATATTTTAATCGGTACTAATTAGCATGTATAGTACCACTTAGCCAGTGGCGTAGCAATATGGGAAGAGGGGGGAGGAGGGGGGGGTCAACTAGCTCCATTCCTAGAATATTTACGAATATAAAAGAAAAACCGCTAATTAGCAGTAAGTAATTTGACGTTAATTCGTAATTGTTAAGTTTCATTGATTTGTTAATTGAGAGGAAATAGCTGTTTTTTTAACAATTTTTGATAAAAAAAATGCGGATAATGAGGGGGGGGGGGAAAGGGAGGGGTAGAAATAATAGATGCTTTCTAATTTTATGATAATATATATATTATTTGTAACATTGTTGTAAGTAATTTATTCTGTATATTACTTTGTTTGCAAGGATTTTGTTTTAACTCGACCTTTCGGCATTTCACCTGTTTGTAAATTTGTTTGTTATGCAGGTACGATCAATCGAGTTGTTCTATTTTCTTTAAATTTGACATGAATGTTCCTTGAAGTCATTAAAAACGATGTATTTTTTTTTATTTGGTCACGACGTCTATACTGTTCCAAGAACTACTAGTTATAGTATTTTAAATATTTTATTACTTAATTGGTACTGGAATTAAATTAAACAAAGTAAATAAAATAAACCGAGTTTTAATTATGATTTATTACACAAGTAGCAAATAATAAATTAAGAATTTTTAAAATTGTGTGATTAAATTTTTAATTTGAAGAAAATATATACAAAAATTATTATGCAATAATACTTTTTACTAATTAGACTAACTATACTTTATTAATTAGGCTATTTATTAGATTATACTTTATTAATTAAACTATTAATTATATTATATACTTTATTAATTAAACTATTAATTATATCATATACTTTATTAATTAAACTATTAATTATATTATATACTTTATTAATTATACTATTAATTAGATTATAATTTATTTATTAGATTATAATTTATTTATTACACTATTAATTAGATTAAACTCTGTTAATTAAACTATATTTTATTAATTAGATTCATTTATTTATTAGAGTAAGAATAATTAAATAATTATCAATAAGCGAATTTACAAATAATTTAGTAACTTTTCAAAAATATAATAAAAGGAAATTTTATGTGATTAATGATTTATTAAATTTATCTTTAAAAAATCTGTATCTAACGTCTAAACTCGTTAAATACTATAATCCAATTATTACGTAAAATAGCTCGCCAACCGTAGTCAAAATATAATTGAAACAGCATTAAAAGCAAGCGATAAAGGTCGCCAATCTGGCAGCCATGTGCCTAACTCAACCCATTTTCGCGCCCATGTAGGCTTCATCGGCGTCAATCGGCTTCTTCCTCGATCTTATACATCGGCTTCGTCAATCGGTCTTATACATTTCTATGAGGTTAGCCGGCAAATTAATCAAGCGCCTCAAATTGATGACACTTATAGTTTTTTTTTATTTAGATTTAACTAATTAAATTTATTTAATTTTTATTTTAGGTGTTTTCCGTCATTACTAACATAATTTTGCGTACCCCCAACTCGACCCCAAATTTATCCCCAGTGGTATGCGTACCACAGGTTGAGAATCATTAAAGTAAGGCTTAAAAAAACACTCGATTTTAAAACTTTCTTCCGAGAGGTAATTGCGATTTTTTTAAAGGTTCATCAAAATTGTATCATTATTTTCAAGATATAAGCAATCAAACACAGACTACTGTCATTTTATTAGTATAGATTTGTAATTAAAAAAAAAAAGGTTTTGAATTGGTGGACTTTTATCTTTTTTCCATAGCTTCATAAAATTCTTAATTCAGAACATTTTATATAATTTCACTCTAAAGTTATAAAATATGTAATATTTAAATTTTATTTCAGTTGCAATAATTTAAATTCACCACCAAATGGAATATGGCATCAAGCAAAGTACACGAAGGATAAGAAAAACAATCCAGATTTGAGCTCGCAGAGTGTCGCAATTTGTAGTGCTAACATGGGTTTCTCGGAACAAATCAAACAAGCTCAGCATTCAGGCCCCTTTAGTGCATCCTTCGATCATGAGAACGGAAATATGTTATCACTCAACTCTCAAGATAAGATCTATGAGGTATGTTAATGCAGCACTTGTTACTAACCTCTAATGCATTCTTTGAAATAATTAATAACCATTCATGTAGCAATCTCCGTGTGTTTAGCATGTGTTTTGAGTACTCATCCTTTATGTGGCGTTTTCGATGGGATTTTAACATTAAAAGGACATTTTATATATTTATATAAAAAATATAATTTTAACCTTAGAATTTTGTTTATCCTCTATTACTTTCATGTCAGGTTTTATTTACACAAAATAAAATGTCGATAATTTTACACTTTAAAAAAATTATTTGCTTTTACAATTCCTTAGAGTTTTGTATATTTCCTACGACTTTCAGGTAAGGTTTTATTAATACAAAATACGATTCCTAACTAAAATAGGATCCCTCTTTGAAACGCAAAACGACTTGTAGACACTTCAATCAGTCCCGTACAAGCAGAAGACACAGTTTATTAACATGTCTTTTGAATTATCCATCGGCTGCTTTGTTGGAGACAACACGGATGAAGACGTCGCACAGTGGTGTATTTGTATCGAAAAGTTGTCCAAAAATATTTTTTGTTTTAATGGAGTTTAAATGCAATAACTTTTTTGTATTAGGATATCCCTGAACAAAATATATAATTACTGCATTCTTATGCAAACAGTATTTTGAAAACCAAAATCGCACTTGCGATTTTAAACACTGATTATTTTTCTTTCAAAATTTATCTAAATAAGTTTTTTTATAATATTGCTGTAATATCGTTACTTTGACAGACCTTATACAAATGGCATATGGTAGTCTGTAAAAACTATAGATGAATGACATTTATTTTCTGCCTTCCTTCGTCCCAATGAAGGAGTAGTAATCGATTATTAGAATTCTCTTGATGTATATGTTCTATTTGTAAGTATTCTTTATATATAAAACTGATCAGTTTTCTTTAAATGGAAGTCTTATATTATAAATTATATATTTATTTTCGTTGATAATATAAATATAAATTACTGACAACCTTTAAAAGTATCAGTTATAAAATTTCAAAACTTGAACCATATTAAAAGCAAAATTGGGATATTATACTTTTATGTAAACTTTTAAAATACGTCATAGGTATGTTTACTCTTTATAATTTCAATTATAATTCGTTCAAAAATATTAGTCATAAAATAATGAATTTTTTCGGTTTCAGTTCGAAAGTTAAAGTTGACGGTCTGTACATAAAGCCACTAAAATTAAAATGGAACAAAAACGGCAATCTGAATCTTACACATAATGGAGTATTTGTTCTATCGTTTAGTATAAAATTCATTCAAGAAATAGGCGGCAATATATAACAAAATTTATCGTTAATTTTAAATTTTACAAAAAAACTAGTTCGAGTTTTAAGGGTAAAAACAGAATTAAATTAAAAATTTAAATTAATGGAATTCTACATTCAAATTATCAAATAAAGTAGTGCATATCTGAAATAATCTGACCCATATTTTAAACTTTTACAATAAAAATTAGAAGTGTAAATTTTTTTTTAAACTTGTACTTTTCAATAGGTAACCAATAAGAAACAAACTCTGGAGAAATCTCCATACTACGTAGAGGTTGCCATGGCAGCGATGCAGACCATTTCGATTTTCGCTTTTTGGCTGCAGTTTTGATTGGATTGAATTTTTTTCCCTCTTAAATTGTGCATCATGGCAATAGGCTTGCTATTTAGCGGAGATTTTGTTTACTTACCGTAGAAATTTCATTTTCTTATCTTCATTTAAGAAAATTAGTAAAATATCTGATTTTAGTTTTAAAGTACACTAATAAATTTAGATGCAGCCCGGCTGTACTTGCTGTAGTCCACGAGCCGCCACTGCCCGGGTCAATGGCGAAAACATAGGACTTTCCTGGCGAAACCGGGACCTGTTAGCCTTAGTTACATATCAAGATTAAAAGCGGAATATATGGTTTATTATGACATATATGAATATTAATAATTTGAAGAAAAACCAATATTAAAATTGTACCCCTGTCAAAGCTTGGAAGGCTGGTAATGCTGTATAAATTCTGGACCTGTCTTAATTTATTAACGTCAAGAAACCGTTAGTAATTTCTATTACCAATATGCATAGATATTTTGTTACGTTATTTATTATATACGTTTATTTTCAATTTACACAATTATTTTATTTCTTTTAATTAAAAACATTCTTGATTTTATCAAATGGTCCTGAAGCAGAACATGATGTACACATAATCACAGGAAATAGATATTGATGAATATTCTGAAGAAAGGACATTTAAAGACGATGATAGTGATACTGTCGATAATTTTTACATTTCCAATAATGAGAATATTTATTTTTCTTTAAATTATTAATATTATTAATATTCATATATGTAATAATAAACCATATTTTCCACTTTTGAGATATAAAGAAATGAAACAAAATAAAACCTACTCAAATTTTTATTGCTTTCCCGATGTTTGCTAATGATTTCCCAATCAAATCAATTTTACACCACACGAAACTCGAGTATGTTATTAGTATGTAAAGTAAGGTTTAAAAAAATCCCATTCAGCTGGCTCGGCAGTGGTGGAATGACCTTCAGCTGGATGTTTGAAGATACTGCGCGGCGCTCGAATATAATTTAGTGCGCAACCACTTCATAGCCAAAGCTGAAGGTCTTTCCACCACTACCGAGCCAGCTGAACATTATTTTCTTGATTAATACCTAAATTAGTATCCCCTGTTAAATTTTAATACGGTGTAAAATATTTAAAAAAAACGTGTTTTTTTACATAAACAAACGAGAAGCTGAAGTATAACCCACCCTCAGAATACCAGCTGAATACCCAAAAACATCATAAAGTAGTCCAAATTACCCGTAAATAAATTTTCAGCCGGTGTAAAATATTTTTATTTTTGAACTATTTTTACATGTTCCGAACGCCCCCACGCCTACACCCACCCGAACTGGACCAGCTGAATTACGTTTTATAGATTATCTAACCAAGACCAATTACTGGTAAGAAAATCAGCCGGTGTAAAATAATCATCCTAAAATGTCACTGCCTCCCGGACTATAATAGTTAAATTCCGATTTGCGACTGGGTTGTCGTCAAGTCGGGATCAGGTTAGGTAGTCAGAGGTGCGATGGCAAGAAAGTGACCCAGAGTGAGCACTGAAAAGTCATTTTTATAATAGACATTGGGTATAATGGTTGCGTATTCAAACCTTAGTCAACTTTGTTATTTAAAAAACCTGTATTGTTTTTACTAAAGTAACAAACACAAAAAGTAAAACCCAAACTTTAATTATAAAATAATATATCGACGGAAATAAAATAATAATATTAATATAAAAAAAATTAACTAATATATAAATTAATTAAAAAGTATAAATGTCAACTCAATACTACAAATTTCCAACTAAAATATTTTACATTTTCAGTAAAAAAAAAATTGGTGCCCTTTTTAGTCTGGGCGCCCCAAGCGGCCTGTGTCGCTGGAACCTTAAGCCGCCCTGTATTTTGCAGATAATTTCGCTTGCCATTCAGTTTGGATATTAGTAAGCTACGCATTTTTAATAGCGAAGAAAATCCAGAAACATAAAGGATACTGAAATGTGTGTTCAAAAATTAAACACTTTAGTGCTTTTAGAAAACCAAAATTTACACACACTTACAAATATTAATAGAATATTTTTTTTAAATACAACGTTGGAAATAATTGCTAATGAACAGAATTGGCCACTATTTATCAATTTAAAATTTAATTTTCAAAATTTCATGCATTTTTTAAAAATATTTTTCATTAATACTTAATTTTTTTTTTTGATAGTCGATAAGTATGTTTTCAAAGTGAAAGGTATTTATAAACTTACTTTCATAATAAGAGATTTAAATTTAAAATATTAAACTTTATTTTAAAATATACTTGAAATATGTTTTTTATTAAAAAAAATATTTGAGAGATAAATTAAAATAGTATGTGTTTTTTTATAAAAATATTTAAAATTATTGACTTTATAATAAAAAAATTGTATTCGGATATATGTTAAAGAACTAAATTTAATAATTTAACGTCACCGTCTTCAAGAATTTGTCGACAAAATGTGCCGTCAAACCCAACATAGACATAAAAAAGGAATTTAAACTAATTGAAAATATTGTATTGCGTGGCAACCTACTGATCCGAATTTTTTTATCCGAATATCTATTCGTCCGAATTATCTTTTCGATCTCTTCTTACCTAATTACTTTGGCGAAACAGTTTGTGGCGCATTTTGAAATGGTGTTTTTATCTTGAAAGTAGCAGCCTTAGAATTTCACCCCCCTGTAGAATAGGATTGCCATTTGGCGTGTTTATCACTGCGCTAAGAGGAAAGTTGAATGAAGATTGTCGCAGGAAAAACATGTATACATTCCCCTAATTAAAAGGTGACCTTGGCTCACGGTTCAGACAGGGGGTCGTAAAGTGCTTGGAGGCCCATCGCTAGCTCTGACTTGAGTTTTTTTATTAATGTTTAGGGCACAACGATGACATTTTGTATTTTAGACGCAATTTTGGGTTAAGATGACACCGCAGGAAAATTTCTATTTTTGTTATTCATTGTATTACAAATGTAAAACTTATTATGCAGATAAAGTACCCTATATTAGCAATTTTCTGTAAAAACAGTTGTTGTATTGGTATTTTTTTTTAAGATGAAGCTTTTTAAAAAGCCTACTCTTTTTAAAATTTTAAGTTACCGCATTGAAAATTTTCACTTAGTAAGAGTATATTGTTTTTAAAAAAAATCTTTTATTTTTATTTTTAAATCGTTGAAATTTTTTGAGAAAAAGATATGTGTGACATTAGCAAAATTTAGCAAGCAATTGTGCCATTTTTACTTAAACACATTTTTAAAAATAGCAACAAGACTAGCTATTTAAAAAACATGATGCTATTTTATTTAGCAGAATATTGTAAGTGTATTACAAAAATTATAACTTCACTTCTATTATTAAAAAGTCTTAGAGCTTTTCCCTTATGAAAAATTCGAAAAAATAGATTTTGAGATATTTGCATTTGAAGATAAAATATGTTAACAACCAAATAAAAATGTTAAACAGTTAAATTAAACTTTTTTTTACATATGTTTGCTGTGCTACATGCACTACTTATTAATTTTTATTATTTACTTATATATACATTTTTTTAAAATTTACTTTTACAGCATTTTTAATCTAACGGAAAATTTGCAAATTATTGTAGAATGTTATAATTCAATTACTAACAATGAATAAGTATTGTATTATGCATATGTAAAATTTTTTATTTAAATGTTTAAATTTTTTTGTTTGGTTTTTGACATATTTTATCTTTTAATGCATATATCTAAAAAATCTATTTTTTCAAACTCTTTACAAAGGTAAAAATCTATTTTGTTTTAAAAAAGAATAGTTAAATTTTAACTAGCTATAATTTTTTTTTCTAATATACTTACAATAATCTGCTAAACAAAATATCTTGTTTTTTTTAACAATAACTAGTCTAATGTATTAAAAAATACTTTTAAGCAGAAAATACAAACGTTTTTTGAAAAATGTTACTAATTTCACGCAAATTTTTTTCAAAAAGTTGAAACTTTTTTTAAAAAACTTCGGAATATTACGCATATGTAAAAAGTTTAATTTAAACGTTCAATTTTTTTCTATTTGGCTTTTGACATATTTTATCTTTTTGTCAAAAATATGTTGTTTCTAAACAAAAAATTTCAAACTTGTAACTTAATTATTTTTAAGTAAGCTTTTTAAAAACTTCAATTTAGAAAAAAAAATTACCAGTACAGGCAAAATTATTTTTACAGAATATTGTTAATATAAAAATACTTTAATTGATTATTAAGTTTTATACTTGTAACACAAGAAATAAAAAAAAAAGAAATTGCTCTACAAGTTTGTCTTAAGATGAAGTTTTTAAACTGCAAAAAATAACTGTTTTTTAAACTCGTATAATTTTGAAACTTGGCATGCCCTTATTTCAATATGTAAGGTATTATTTTGTGCAAAAAAATTAATCACGCAATTTAATATATCAAGTGAAGTTTGGGGTACGATGTCAACCAAAAAGTAGAAAAACGCAATTTGCGTTGGCGGAGGCAAAACATGCATCCAATAATTATAATTTTTGGTAGAACAATAACCATATACCAGGTCAGTGGTGATCTCTATAGAGAAAACCTTTAAAAATATGAAAAAAATCATCCGTCATTTTAATGAAATTTTTTTGTGTTGCCTAAAAAGCAGTATAGAAAATTAAATTATAATTTGAATTTTTGTTATTAAAATGTTCATTTTTTAAAACTTTTTTTTAGTTGTTTAGTCTTTTTTTTTTGTTTAGTATGTTTCTTCTTTACTCTAATTTCGCGCAATTTCCTTCAACGTTCTAAGTAAAATGTCTTTTTGAGAGACAGTGCAAGCTTATAAACATTATAATTTTCAACAAAACCCCAAAACATAAAATCTTAGTGTTTTGAAATATGTTGAAAATTATTCATGAATACCAACGTAATAAATATCAGATTCTCATGAATATTCTCTGTAAAAAAATATGCTTAAAAATGAGTACATGGAAGTACTCGTTTTTCTCTGAGTACAGTTCCATCGTAAATGAGCGATGACGTACTCAAATTTAAGTAATCGTACTTTCACAAAAATGAGCAGTATGAGTTAATATTGCTAATATTAGCTTTTGTTCAAGCGACCTGGCAAGCTTAAAATATTTTTTCAGAAGATGGTTTTCCACATTATTTGATGTCAATTATTTAAATGGAAACTGAGTTATTGCGACTCAATAATCTTATTTCCTATTCTTTTGCCCTGCCTTTTTATCATTACTATGTTTATAACTTCTTCCCGTCGCTCTGGTAGTACGACGGATAAGGCCCCAGACTTCGGTCGGTGCGGACGACATCAGGTAGAAGTATTGGGTTCGATTCCCGGTAAAACCTGGTTGCACAATTTGTACTTTGAAAGAACAAATTAATTAACGGTTCATTCCTTTAGTGATCCATTTTATTCTTAAAAATATTTAACAAGATGGAGATAACGTTGGAATAAGAGAGCCATGACATACCGAGAATTGGTTTTGAGTGTTTACAATTTTTAGCCCTTAAAATAGGTTAATAGATAGATATATAGAAGCAAAGCTTCTATTCACCCGAAAAAATTACTAAATACAGTTAAAAATTCATAACAATTAACAATAAGTTGTAAGAAAAAATATATAGTTACAGATTTTAAAAGGTATGAGTTTGCATGAGATCGAGCCAAAATTTCAGAAACTTATATTGCAAACACGTGTTGTAAATGGTGTCCTCTAATCAGTGATGCCGGATAAATTTTTTGTCGTGGTTACAAACTACCTTTGACGTCACAGCTTTCGCCATTTTTAGTCTCATGGGGAAGTTATTTGATCATCGAATGTCTGAGATTAAATAGTACTTTTTTCATAATGTTTACATTCAACAAGGCACCGATATACCCACAACAACTCTTCCGCAAAACTGCTGCTATTCACCCGTCTATTCATCCAATTCAACGGTATGTGATGTAGTATAAGTTTAAAAAAAGTGTTCGCGTGCTAATTTATCAATTGGAAATTTCTTTGAAAAAAAAGGGTCGCTATCTCGAGGAGTCTTTGTAAGGAGGGTCTACTCAAAAACATTTGAAGAAAATAACTTTTTTAAATTATCTCACATTCACGTTTTTACTCAAATGCATTACGTTTATATTATACATTTCGTGTAATTACATTAAAAAACATATTTAAACACTACGTACAAAGTAAGGAGCTTTTTATTCATAATAAATATCAAACTAAATTGAAGAAAAAACGCACACATTATTATTAAGAAATATATAATGTTATCTGAAATTTAAAACAATAATTTGCTGTACAATTGAGATAATTGTAATTTTTTAAAGAAGAGTACAATAATTTACGTATCAAGTATAGAGAGTATATTGGTTTTGAAAGCAATTCATATGTTTTATTGATTAAAATAGACAATTAAAAAATTTCGTGCCTGCGTTAATATGACTGTCTATTTTGAGTTATTGTAAAATATTGATAAAATACACCTTGACGAGATTTATCACAATACAAATAGACTTTGCGGCTATCGTACTTGAAAACAATAATACACATTATAATGCTCACAGACCACTATGTATACAACAGTACCTCGAGTATGGGAAATTCAATACTTTGAGATCATTTCCTGAAAAATAAACATAAATTCTCGTTTTTTTCGTTTACAATGCAAATGCGTACAATTCAATAAACATTTCTATCATATGTAATGCTTCGTTAAATATCTATTTTCAATGTGGCATCAGTGCGATGTTGTATAACTAAGTATAAAACAATGTGTTCTGCTCATGAGAAATGACCTATGAAGCAAAACATAATTTTAAGTTTCTAAACGTGACGTAATTTTTTTTTGATGATGAAGCATAACAAAAATTGCACTTTTTAAAAAATAATTATCTCATTAGAAGGTATAAGCAAGTAAAATTTATACTATGCTATCGTAAAACGGACAAGTGATTAGTTTCAACATGAACCAGACTCGTCAGAAGTAAAAACGAGAATATAGACTATTGGTAAGATATTCATTGCGATCTTCTTAATAAAATAATTTGAAAGTTTCTTATTTCTTAATTCCTGATTCCTCTTTTTTTTAAAATAATAATCTAAAACTACGAGCTGTAATGTAATAATAAAGATTAAAAATGGGACAATCATTATTTCATCTCTTGATCTGAGTGGATTTCACTCGTAGTGAACTTAATCTTCATTATTAAACATATGCATGTATTTTCACATGAATTATTCAGCACTAATATAAACAGTAGACAAAAAACATTTGAAAATTGTAGAAAAAAAAGGAATCAGGACAAAGGATTTTTAAAAAATCTGTTTCCTTTAAATTCTTATTTTTGCGCTTGAAATAGTAATTTTTAAATGACTGTACAAATACAACAATAGTATAAAATCGCATATTTCTAAAACTCGGCCAAACTCCTTTGCCAAAATAGTTAGATAAGAATAGAATGCGGCTAATTTAATTAGGCAGAAATATCCATTACAAAGGCACGGTTAATATAAATTTGAGCTCTTATAATAGGAAATAAACCGGTGATGCGTATAAAATCTTGAAATAAAGTAAAGCATATACAGAAATGGGGAAGTAGAGCAAAACAGCTTGTTTATCTTCTTTCTGTTGATGAAGAATTCCAATTTCTATAATATGCTGAAATGACGTCCAACGTAAAACTCTTCTGTCAGTATTTTTACACAGCCTCACCTGCCTTTTTAATAAATATATTTATTTTGTAATGCATTATAAAATATTTAGTCATATTTACTCTGATTACAACGTATTGTAATATATTTACAATTCACAACGAGTAAAATTTTTCATATTTATTTCTCCTGGTTTCAAAGTGTATTTAAACTCAACATCTACAAAGTTTATAAAGTTATATTTGCTAACACTGGCTATCCCACTTGAATGTGAGTTGATAATTGGAATGCTGTGCTGTTAATTAAAGTAAGTGTTGCTGAAATAAATCAATAAGATTCGTTGAAATGGCATCAACATTTACGTAAACTAAATTTAATATTAAACACTTACATTCTTTTTTTTATTTGGATTTAAATTTGGAATGGCGAGAAACGTATGTTGGTACTCGAAGAAAAAAATATTAATTAAAAAGAAACATTTTTCCTTTCTTAATTTAAAAAAATCTTACTAATAATTTCGTATTTAAAAATGTAATTAGTGTCCTTTTTGTAATCATTAAAAAACGTAGTAGTATTAAAAGCCTAACAAAGTAGTTTTCAAAGATTAGCAACATAATCTAATTTTTATTTGATATTCCATTTAATGAAACAATTTTTAAGTACCAATAAAAGGTATTGAGTACCATTGAAAAAGAAATCAGCTAAGAGAGTTATTGATGCCCGCCAACCCGTCGCCATAGGACAACAGCAAACACCGGCCCGCCAAAAAGAATTCACTCGAAAACATTTCCAGGATCAGGAATTATAAAATTCCCGTAAACATTAGGGACTGACTATGAGTTGAGAAAGTATCGTTGGTGACAGCAAGCGTTATATCCGCCAACGACTGCTTGAAAAACGCCAACTTGAGATCTGCAGGAGGTGTGGGGGAAAGAACTCAATAGCCCCTTAACTTTTTTTGGGTTATCCTTTGTCATTCCCTGAAAGTATACCAAGTGCAAAGCATTATTGCCAAATTGGTGAAAAACACCATCTAAGCTTGGCGGAAAAACGCAAACCGTCCAAAAAACCCTCGGGCTCTTCGGACGAAATAAATTCGGCTCAATAGGATGTAGCCATTAGGGTGAAGTGTAATTATAGGCAAAAATATTTTTTTTCGAATTTCAACTTCTAATAGTGCGGAAAAGTTGTCATTTAGTATCATAATGACAGACCTAAAATAGTTTTAGACTACCTTTTCATCTTGAGGTTCCCCTCTGGCCTTGAATTCTACAAAATTGTTTTTTTTACAACACTGTGACGTTGATAAGTTTTTATTCTACAGTAAATCAATTTCTAATATAGCGGGAAAGTTTTCATTTGGTATCAATAAAAATAAAGTTAAAATAGCTTTATTTTACATATTCATTAACTTCGAGGGTCCACTGGAAGAAATCACTTCTGCATAATTGCGCGTGTGCGGGTATTTCGTCTCTATCTCACGCCGGAATTTGATAAATAAATTCGTCCAAATGTACAAGACGGTTATTAATTGCCATATCATGTATCATCTTAGCGACGGTAGACAAAGATACATACATTACTTGAATAAGATAAAAACTCGTCTTATAGAACATTGCGTTAAGAATATTAAAATACAAATGCAACGTTAAAATACGCAATAAAAGTCCGTAATAATCCGGACATGTTTCGGTAGATACATCACCCTTCATCAGCGGAAAATGTAAAGTCTGTGTGTAATGAAATATAAATAAACCCAAGCAATCTAAAATGTTGCCAAAGACCAAAAAACTAACTAAAAACTATTGCAAACGGTTGGAGTTAACTATTGTGTGCCAACAAGCGGGAAACATTGGGACCGCAAACGTTTCATTGACAACCGAATCAATATTACTAAAAATATGAAACGCCTCCAGGAAGTCAAGTTCAAATGGAGATTTAGGTTTGCAAATTAAATTATTTAATTTTTCTAACTCACATTTAATTTGCAAACCTAAATCTCCATTTGAACTTGACTTCCTGGAGGCGTTTCATATTTTTAGTAATATTGATTCGGTTGTCAATGAAACGTTTGCGGTCCCAATGTTTCCCGCTTGTTGGCACACAATAGTTAACTCCAACCGTTTGTAATAGTTTTTAGTTAGTTTTTTGGTCTTTGGCAACATTTTAGATTGCTTGGGTTTATTTATATTTCATTACACACAGACTTTACATTTTCCGCTGATGAAGGGTGATGTATCTCCCGAAACATGTCCGGATTATTACGGACTTTTATTGCGTATTTTAATGTTGCATTTGTATTTTAATATACATTACTTGAGTTTGTATCATTTTTCTCTTCGAAATTGTGTATTGTTGAATCGATGATTAAATTGTGAAAAATGACTATCACTAGCAAAGCAAAAACAAGAACTAGATTAAAGTGCCCTGCATTTGGATCACTGAAGGAGTTTAGTAAAATTGTTTTGTCCATTTATGAAGACATGATAAAGTATTATTTATACGTGAGGCACGCTTTAATACCAGATGAAACGATGAAACATCACCAAGAGCATAACTGACTATCTAACAGAAAACGGAATTTCTGCTGATAATATTGTAGCTGTCGGATGTGACGGAACCAACGTAAATACTGGAAGAAATGGAAGAGTAATAAGGTTTCTCGAAGTTTATTTTAACAAACCCTTACAGTGGTTGGTATGTCAGCTTCATTCAAAGGAGCTTCCATTACACATCTACTAGAACACTTAGACTGTAAAACTACAGGTCCTCGTGCATTCTCTGGTATTTTTGGAAAAGCCTTGGCTAATTGTGAACAATTGCCAGTTGTATTATTTGATAAGTTAACCTGCCAGAAATAAGTAGAAAGAAGTTAAATACTGAACAACATTACTTATTTGATATTTGCCAATCAGTGGCTAGCGGCTTGTGCTCAACAAGTTTGTCAGGACGACAACCTGGAGCATTGACTCATTCAAGGTGGTTAACGACTGCAAATTAATTTTGCGTTTGTATATCGCAACCGTCAATCCATTACATAATTTATACACACTAGCAGAATACGTTACGAAAGTTTATGCACCAATGTGGTTTAGTATTAAGATTAACTACTCCTGCAAAGATGGTGCCAAACACGTCTTCGAAACAATAAAAATATCTCGTTATCTCTCTTCTGAAATTAAAACTGTGAAAGATCCTGTGATTCAGCGCAATGGTTTCTTTGGGAGTCTAGAAAATATACTATTAGCAATGATGACAGATGACCGAAAATTCATCAGGGAGCTTGTTTTGCATAGGATCTTGGCGGCAAGAGCAAGCAAATCCATTGAACTCCGCAAATTTACAATTCCAGATTTTAACTTCATGATTCAACTAAAGACTACCATGAACTCATATATTGATAGAGTTTGGAAACAACGGAACTTCATTTACCATGGGAATTTCAGATGAAGCTTTGAAAAAAATGGTGCTTGATGGCGTACCTGAAGTGTTTGATTTCGCAAACTACCCATGTCATACTCAATCGGTGGAAAGATGGGTTAAATTAGTTACGGAGGCATCAGCTGCGATTTGTAGTGCAAGCAAGAGAGATGGGTTTATTAGAGTCAAATTGCAGTCTAGAAAACTTATGTCACAATATAACACCAAAGCAGAATATCGTCAATAATCAAGTCAATTGACCCATTAAACTATGTTGAGTTGTTTACATTATGGTTACAGTTTTAGTTCTGAGGAAAATTCAAGGAAAATCTTTTACTAACGTCTTTAGATTTAAGTGATATTCTTGTGAACTATGCTAAGCTGGATTCATAATTTCATACTTACTTCACCTTTGTTCTATAGTACACTGTAAAAAATTACTGTAAAAATACAGCATTTTGGTAGCATAAATACAGCGCACGTTGCTGTTTTATTTTACAGAACGTTCTGTAAACACAATTTACAGCACATTGTGATGTAATCTGTTTCCGAAAATTTCTCAGAGCCTGTCTGGTGCGTACCATGTGATATTATTAACGAATCAGCTTCGAGACCAGTACTTTCAAAGAACTTATAATTTTAAGGTTTGGTTTTGTTTGGTTTTGTTAATAACGTCGCACTAGAGCTGCACAGTGGGCTATTGGCGACGGTTCGGCGCCTATCTCGAAGGAAAGACACAGGAACGATGCCTCATATGTTTGAACCATGGTCAGATGACGAGGATAACAACTGAGCTGGCACCCGACGCAATCTGAATAGGCGTCAGAGTATTGGATAGTAGCAAAGGTATCAAACTTCCGATCGCAAGATCACTATAATTTTACTTTTCTTTGTCAAATCCATCATCCAATCTACGGGACTGTTGCACGATAAATCCAATCGGGGTCCCATGTCCTGAAGGTCATTGAGGTTGCGTCGGGTGCCAGTTCAGGTGTTGTCCTTGTCATATGACCATAGTTCAAAAATACGAAGCATTGTTCCCGGATCTTTCCTTCGAGATATGCCTTGAACCGTCACCAATAGCCCAATGTGCAGCTCTAGTGCGACGTTAATAAAAAAATCATCGAATCCCCTTATCACTAGCCTAACTGTTAGACTTTCATTATGTGTTAGGTTTCGTTCACATTGCTGTAACTCAATGTAAGGTTATTGGTTTGATCCACGGAGTGGATCCGATGATCATGATCCGATTCTTTTTTTAGGATCGTTATTACTTGCCACATATTGGGCTACCGGATGAATGAAAAAGAAAAAGTGCTGCGTATAGCAGCATGATTTATGTAAATTTTTTTTCTCTTTCTGACGTTTTTGTTTCTAGTGTGAATCACTTCGAATAGCTATGTCCACACTTGTGCTTTTAATCGCGCTTCGCAGCATGGACGTTAAAAAGTAACTACAGTACGCATTTTCGCATTTCCCAAAATCTACAATTACAATTCCCAGAAGTTATGCGCAAATAGTTATGTCAATACGCGTGCGATTTAGCATGCTCTTTGCGATTAAGCTTTCCGCTTATGTTATAAAAGTAAGCATACAATATCGCATGCACAAAATGTGTCGAAAAGATTCGAAAACAGCAAAGCATGCTGCAAATCCCATGGATCCCTGCTGTGGATTTCTGTGCGATTTTTCGTGCTTGATCTATTATTAGACATATTAAGCCGGTGCCACATATGCGGTATTCGCCGAATACCGAGCGACTCGCCTTAACCCGAGCGACTCGCCATAACCCGAGCTTTCAGAACATTTATTCGCAGTAGAAAGCATGGCCGGATTTAATAAAAATATAAATATAAATTTTGATAAAAATAGTATACTACAATATTTTATGTTCTTTAAAAACATATTTTTAATTTGTGATAATTACAATGAAATTTTTTTTAAATTGGAAATCAGTTTTTTTTTGTTTTACATTTTTATTTTGCTCATAGCCATTTGCGAGTGCAATATTTTATTATTATTTTCATAGATTCCAGAATGCCATGCAAATGGAGATTCCTTGAAACCGTTGAAATTTTGTAGCATAGAATATTGAAAAATTACAAAAAACAGTGTATCCTAATTTTGTTGGTACACTTCAAAATGATTTAATTTTCAGTTCTGGAATATATATTTTCCCTCTCAATATATTTGCTTTAGCGATAACGATAATAAAAAACAAACGATAATCAGTTCGAAAAACTTTAAGTGTTCTGGCAAAATTTTTCACCGAATATTTCGCATTTTGACAATTGAATTTGCATGTTACATATAAAAATTTCTTTAGTGTCAATCCATTTTTTAACTAAGTATAAATAATGGACTTTATGCACGTTGACGTTGTCTTGGCGATCTGGTTTTTATTCCATATCTTTTAACATATTGAAATTATCGTTTGCTTTTTTCTTAGCCAATTTGTTTACAAGATAAAGATATAATATCGACACCAGGTCAACATAGAGTTCATTAAAAAAATTATATTAATATTCGACAGTGAATACTATTCAAAATTTAATGTCGAGATTAAATGTATAAAGATTGACACTTTGCATTTGTTTATCCATTTTCGGAAAAATTTATATCGTTAATTACTGTTTTATTGGTATTTTAGCAATATGGCCCGGCGTTACTCGTAGTAAAAGCTGCGCAATTTTTATGTTTGTTAGCGTAGCCACAGCATATCACTCTCTGTGCACTGTGTAAAATAAACTTTATCAAAATCTAGATTTATTCAATTATTTTGAGTAGTTTTCGAAATACCTAAACCTAGTACTTTTTTTTTAATTTTTACGTTCATGACTTTACATGCTATTGCGATTAATATTTAAAGTGATGTTTTTGTAAGAAAAAAAAATTGTTATATTAAAATTCCTAAAATTTAAGGATTAAAAAAGCCTTTACGAATATAGCCTTGTAATATCATGTCGATAAAAATGAAGTATTTAGCAACAATAAAAGTAAAATACTTGGCATTGTTGCTTCAATGTCAAAGGTGTTTTTTAAAAGTTCGAA
Organism: Troglohyphantes excavatus; assembly: GCA_963932185.1. Taxonomy (NCBI): domain Eukaryota; kingdom Metazoa; phylum Arthropoda; class Arachnida; order Araneae; family Linyphiidae; genus Troglohyphantes; species Troglohyphantes excavatus. The sequence goes on along the minus strand of OZ010672.1, from coordinate 74,680,418 downwards.
ATTTTTTGTATGAAAACTAACCAGTGGGGTGCCAGCTCAGGTGTTGTCGAAGTCATTTGACCACGGCTCACAATGACAAAAACAGTGTTCCCGAATTTTTCTATGGGGATAAAACCCGAACCGTCGCTCGTAGTTTATTCTGTAACTTTAGTGCGATGTCAATTCAACCAAACATATCTGATATAGATTTAAAATTGACATATTAAGTAATACCGATAACTAATATCTAAATATGGTTCGTTTATCAACCGAAACCTCGATAACAGAGGAAGATATGTAAGCTGCTACACCTGATTCCTCGTATGTTCCACGTCCGCTCTCCGCACGTGCTTTGCTTTAGTTCAAGATTTTCACGAATCCTCGCCAAATTTCCTTTTATAACAATCGTGCTTCATTTTACTGTGTTACAATATCATAATGTATCACCTTAAAGAATAGCTGGTTTTAAAACTGTTTCACATCAAAACCACATTTTATTTTTCAACTCAAGATTCTTCAAAACGTTTAAATCAATGACATTTCATTTCGAGGTTTTAAAATACTATTTAAATATTTTCATATTTTTGTGTATTCATCAAAACAGTTAAATGCAAGAAATCTAAATGAAAAAACAAATAAATAAAATTACTTAATAAATAAAAAAATAATCTGAACAAATAATTTAGTAAAATTAACAACTTAATAAACGAAGGAATTGTTTTAAGTAGACGAACTAAACAAGTAAATATACGATAAAAAAAAAGCTCAAAACACCAAAAGTTTTTTAAATATGAAACTTTAGATCATCGGCTGGACCAAATTTATGTCAAACGTGCTATATTTAGAAAGTTATAGTGTCGGAATCGGTTATCCTAAAAGCGTAAAATGGTGTTTCTATCATGACTACTATGTCCCTACACACCCTTTATAGATGGTTTTAAAGACGTTTCACGACAAAACTCCATTTTATTTAGGTCGTGAGACTTCAAATCGTTTAAACACATTGAAAACTCGAATAGAAATGTTAAAATAATATCTTCATTTTTTCGCATCTGCATAAAAATAGTTAAATGCTTCAAATATATAAATAAGTAATAAAATGAAATAATTTAATTGATTAATAAATGAAATAAGTAAATGGAACACAAATATTTAAGTGAAACAGACAACTTCATAAAAATAAATGAATAAACTAAATAAAAATTCTAAAATAATAGCACAACAAACACCACGATATATTTTAAAGTCAAATTGATACGAAAAGAACAATATTCCCTCTTTAAATAAAAAAAGAAAATAGTACTATATTGATAGTAAATGGTAATTGGATATCAAAATATAGAATAAAATATTGATAGCCAATCACCATTGAGCTCGCTTCGAGATGTGTTCCATTTTCCCGAAACAAGTGGGAAACGCAATTATTCAATTTGCTCGCTTTAACCCGAGCGAAGTTGCTCGTGATAAGGCGAGCACCTTGTAGTGTGGTGATGAAAATCGTCGAAACGCGAGCGACGCGGCACTTGCCGAATACCGAGCGACCACACATGCGTCTACCACACATGCGTCTTTAGGCGAATATCGAAGGTTTCGTTGCTCGGGATTCGGCGAAGACCGCAGATGTGGCGCCGGCTTTATATTAAAGTGGTTACCGATTCATTATTAATAGGTGTTTATTATTTTGATAGTTGCTTGTTTTTATTTAATTTGTTTCTAATATTTAATTTAGATTTAATTAGAAAATAATTGATAATTTAATAAATAATTGATAACCGATAGTTGATAATTTCATATAATAATTTGTAAATAACTAATAATTGAAAATTAATTATTGATAATTGATAATTTATCATTAATAATTGAAAATTAATTATTGATAATTGATAATTTATCATTAATATTTGAAAATTAATTATTGATAATTTATCATTAATAATTGATAATGTATCATTAATAATTGATAATTTATCATTAATAAGTGATAATTTATCATTAATAATTGATAATTAATTATTGATAATTTATCATTAATCATTAATAATTGATAATTAGTTATTGATAATTTATCATTAATCATTAATACAATAATTGATAATTTATCATTAATAATTAATAAACTTGATAATTTATCTTTAATAATTAATAAACTTGATAATTTATCTTTAATAATTAATACAATTGATAATTTATCATTAATAGTTAATACAATATTTAATTTATCTTTAATAATTAATACAATTGATAATTTATCATTAATAATTAATACAATAGATAATTTATCATTAATAATTAATACAATAGTTGATAACTAATTATTGATAATTGATCATTGATAATTTATCATTAATAATTGATAATTAATTTGCTATTATTAATTATCAAATTAACAATTATAATAATTTTGATTATAATATTATTAATAAATTATTTATAAATTATAAAAACTAATAATAATTAAATACTGTTATCAACTATCAAAAGGTTCGAAAACAGCAAAGATTGCTAAGGGTGTTTGATGGTCCTGTGGTAAAATATTCAGTTTGTAATTTGTGGGTATTTAGTTCGAATATCAACGTGAACTTTGACTATAACTAACGAGCTCGTGATCGGAGCGTTGCCAGTTTCGTTCCTCTTTGTCAAAATAACATCCATAAAAGGACCCACCGGGAATAAGGAACTGGCACTGACCTACGTAAAATTTGTTTGGTTTTGGTTAATTAACGTCGTATTAGAGCTGCACAGTGGGCTATTGGCGACGGTTCGGTGTCTATCTCGAAGGAAAGACCCGGGAACACACACACATTCACACACACGTTCATACATACACCTCGTTATTTTAGAACCATGGTCAGATGACGAGGAAACACCTGAACTGGCACCCAACGCCTTCAATAGACGTCGGGACTTTGGACCCCGATCAGATTTATCGTGCACCAGTCCCGTACACACGCCGCGTTAAGTTTTGCGGATGTTCTGGACGGCTTTTCTAGTATTTTGTAGCGAAGCTGGCAACCCTCCGATCACAAGATCACTACTTTTTTAGTTTTCTTTGTCAAGTCCATCGCCTAGGCCCGAACCACGAATCCTCTTATTCCCAGCTGAAGCCTTTTAACCGCTCGGCCACGGAGGCCACTAAATCACGACAGATTTTAGTATTAATCTCGGACGATCTAGTATTAATCTCTATTCAGGTTTCGTGAGGTGCCAACTCTGGTGTTGTCCTCGTCGACCATGGTTCCAAATTACTAGGCAATATTTTTGGATTCTAGCTTGACGTTAATTCAACCAACCCCAAAGCATGCTGCATAAATCTCGTAGATCCAGCTAATGTGGATTTTTGGGATGACAAAGCATTCTACTTTTATTTGTTGTTACGCAAATATGTTTTTCGATCACGTTTTAACTCTAAATTTTATTGAAGATCACAGATAATTTGTAGAATAGTGGATTTTCTTTTGGTTTGATAATTAACGTTGAGGCTAATAACGACGGTTGAGGTCTATCTTCAAGGAAAACTCCGGGAACAATGTTTCGTATTTTTGAACCATAGTCAGATGACGAGGACAACACCTGAGATGGCCCTGACGCAACCTCAATATACATCAGAGTAGAATTGTGATACGTTAATAATAATTTTTTTTTTAAAAATACGCCTTAGATTATTTGTAGAATTCTTATAACTTGTTTTAAACAAGTTAAAATAAAAAATTATAAACTTACGATCTTATTTTTTTTAAAGAATATCAAAAAGTGACAAAAAAAAATTGGAGCTAGATTCATATAATAAATATGGTTGATTGGTTAATTTGATTTTAGTTTTGGTTAATGAACGTTGGTGTGGTTTGATTAATTAACGTCGCACTAGAGCTTTCAATAGACTTCGGGACTTTGGACCCCGATCAGATTTATCGTGCACCAGTCCCGTATACAAGCCGATAATTTTTGTGGATGTTCTGGACGACATTCTGGTATTTTGGTAGCTAAGTTGGCAACCCTCCGATCGCAATATCACTACTTTTTTACTATTCTTTAGTCTAGTCCTCGCACAGGTTTGAACCGTAAATCCTTTGATTTGCAGCCAACGCCTTTATCCATTGGGCTATGCGGCCCCCGCGATAAATATGAAACAATATTAATATTAAATTTCGCTTTAAAATAAACTGTACACTATTTGTTGAACAAAAATATCGATACATTTTAATCTTTTAAGAATAAATCTGGTAGGAACAGGTCGCACTGTACCTTAAAGTTTAGTTCGTGAATACTTTTGGCCCCATGCAGTATATTGGTCACAGGAGGAAGTGGATAAATGGCCAACCTGGTCGACGCGGCAAACTTCATGTCATTTATCTCCGAGGAGTTATGGGGGAGGACGTACATGCAGAAAAGGGCGACATTCACCTCCACGCGGTACAACTGTCAGAGAAAGAAATGTGTTAATCGGCCTGTTCGAAACGCCTGACTTTGCTCTACACGATGATATGTCATTTGAGTAGTCCAATTGCAGAAGTAGATATATTCACGAAAAGCTTTTTGTTGTAAATCGCGTAAAACTGTCAAAACTTAATTATTGTTAACACAATAATATATTATTTATTGTAAAAATTAAGAAAAATACTATTTTTCATTAAAATATGTAAGTTCTCCGATTGTTGAATATTTAAAAATTTTAATTTTCACATAACTTATTTCGCAAGTGGACTAAGGATTTAATTGGTATGCAAATGTGTGCTCTGCCATTTTGTTATCTTTCAAAAACAAAATAAGCAACATTTCGCAAACAATCAAAATAACGCGTTCACTGACGCACAGCGAGCGGAATTATATAGCGAGCGGAAATGCAGGCCTATTCTGATGTTGCGGACCTGGCTTCCGGTTGGTGCGGTCCTTCATTGGTGCTCGAACATTCACCTCGCCTTGAAACCTCCGGTTTCAATAAATCAGTATTGGGACAGCAGAAATCTGAAAGAAACTAAAATGAAAACATTAAAAAGGGAGTTTGCATAACTTTGCAATAGGTCGAACGAGGGTGGTCTCCTTCGTGCGAAGGGTGCTACACGCACGAGTCCGTCCTCCCCTTTATGAACCTCTAAAATTCTACCAAGTAGCCACTTGGTTGGAGGCAATCTTTGATCTTTAATCAAAACTAGTTCTCCTACTTCGAGATTGGGGCTTTGTTTTCTCCATTTTGGTCTCTCCTGTAAGCGATTCAAATATTCGGAAGACCACCTTTTCCAAAAATGCTGATGTAGCCTTTGGATTCGTTGCCAACGACTTAAAATATGTTCTTGAAAGTTCAGCAAGCTAGGTTCAGGGGGATGAGAAAGACTATCTCCAATTAGGAAATGACCTGGGGTAAGAGGAGCTAAATCTTCGAGGTCAGTTGACATGGGCGTGATTGGACGGGAATTAAGAGTTCCTTCTATCTGTGCGACAAGTGTGGACATTTCTTCGTAAGTTAATCGGGCGTCTTTTAATATTCTTTTGAGGTGAAATTTCGTTCCTTTGACCCCCGCCTCCCACAGACCCCCAAAATGAGGAGCAGAGGGGGGAATAAAATGCCAAGTCACACTATCATTGACTAAAAGGGGTTTAGCGGCATTTTGAATTTCATCTATGCTTTGAGAAAAATCCGATTTAAGGATAGAAGATGCACCTTTGAAATTCGTTGCGTTGTCACTATAGATATCAGAACACAATCCTCTACGGGAAGTGAATCGCCGGAAAGCAGCCAAGAATGCTTGAGAAGTCAGATCGGTTACGACTTCGAGGTGTATAGCTTTTACACTTAAACAAATAAATAATGCAATGTATCCTTTATGAAATGGGGAATTTTTTCTTTTACTTTGTTTGAGTTCTATTGGACCGATATAGTCAATTCCTGTGTGGGCAAACGGTCTTGCTGCGGTAACTCGAGGAGTTGGTAAATTTCCCATTAATTGCTCAGCGGTTGTGGCCTTTTGTCGGAAACAAGGAGGGCAAGAACGAATAATTTTTTTACAACGTTGCGTGCATGAACGATCCAATAACGATTTCTTAAATGTCTAAGAGTTAGATTTAACCCGCCATGTAAAGTTTCTAAATGAGCTTTTCTAATGAGAAGAGTGCACACAGAACCTTTGGGGGAAAGAACAATTGGATGCTTTTCAGAAAAGTTAAGATTGGCATGTTCTAAACGTCCACCCAATCGCAATATTCCATCGTTGTCAAGAAAAGGGTTAATAGACAATAATTTGCTTTTTCGAGGAAGCGTTTTTTTTGCAACTAATGCACCGATTTCTTCAGGGAATTCGTGGCTCTGTTCTAGTCGAATGATTAATTTAAACGCACTGTCCAATTCTTCAACTGATAAATGTTCTATTGAACGGTTGAATTTCGAGGTGCGGCAGTTTTTTAGAAAACGCAAACAGTATGCAGTAACTCTTACTAATTTCGTAATACTTGGAAATCTGATAGTTAAGTCAAAGTCATCTGAGGAGTTGCAGATTGAAAAGTTAAGCGTTACCTTTCGCTTTTCTATCTCGGTGACTTCGGTGACAGGGTTTAAAGGCCAATTTGTAGATGCCATCTTTAGCCAAGCCGGGTCTGTCCACCACAAATGATGATTTTGAAGATCAGCTGGCGAGATACTTCGTGTTGCTATGTCTGCCGGATTTTCCGCTGAGGGAACATATCTCCAATCGACATCCAGCTCACTGTGTATTTCACTGACCCTGTTAGCTATAAAAGTTTTCCAAAAAGAAGGATGTTTAGTTAGCCAACATAAAACAATGGTTGAGTCAGTCCATGCGTAAATCTTTCTTGGGGTTAATTTGAGTGCTAAAACAGTTTCGCGTATTAACTTAGAGAGTAATGTGGCAGCACATAATTCTAATCTGGGGAGTGAAATCTGTTTTATTGGAGCTACTTTAGTCTTAGCCATTATTAGAAAAGTACCACTTTTTTCATCGCAATTTTTAAGATATACTACAGCTGAATAACACTTTATTGATGCATCACTGAATCCATGCAATTAAACTTCCATGTTATCGCGATATCCAATCCACCGTGGTATGCGAATATCAGTTATTTTTGCTAAATATTTAGATAATGTATACCAACGATCTTGTAACGATGGGGAAAGAACTGTGTCCCAATCAAGTCCCGATAGCCAAATGTCCTGCATGAGAATTTTGCCTTGTACAGTAATGGCCGAGATCAGACCTTGAGGATCGTAAACACGACTAATGTCAGATAACACGCTTCTTTTGGTGGGAAAACTGGTGCGAACTTCATTGGTGTGATGGGACTTATTTTTAGATATTTTTGCTAGAAATTATTTGTTTTTGTTGCTTTATTGTATTTTTATTGTTTTGAATCCAAATTAAGTACCTACACCAAAATCTCATTTTCCGAATATTAGGATATAACTGCTATTGCATTTGGGATACTCATTTATAAGCTGATTTCAAATGGAATTAAAAAGATTTTTAAAATGTAAATTTTCACAGTGCGACTAAACTCCGTGAAACTATGTACCCGTATCATCATTAAAAACGTATTTACGTCAATAATTAACATAATTTTATTTTGTGTATTTTATTAATTCATCAGTGCTAATTATAAAATAACGTTTACTAATTTAAATAAATAAAAACATTTACTTTCGGAATGTTTAAGCATATTTTAATTTCGTAGAGTAGTGATCTTTAAAATAATTTTTTTTATTTAAAGTAAACTTTTTTTTCCTTTAAAGTATCTTAACAATAATTTAAAGCCAAATAAAATCCATTAATAATGACAAAGATTTCGATTAGTAGGCGAATAGCTCCATCCCGTGCATTACAGAAGAAGAACATTCACAAGTAGGGTGTATTGGTGGATTTTCCTCTTTTCAATTTGCTTCGACGAAAGTTCTCGAATGAGCAGTCTAGTTCGTTCTTTATGTCTATGCTTCAAACCAGGGTAAAAAGCACAAGTGTGGACATAGCTATTCGAGTCTGAATAAAGTGTAGTGTTTTTTTTCTGTTCCGGTAAAACTTGACTGTTCGTGATTTCTTTTTGTATAGTCTGACAGAAATTATTTATGCACGACCTGCGTTTTCTAAGACTAACGCATTTATCCACTGGGCAATTGGTGGCCCCTCTGTCACTTACTTGTAGTCGCAAAGGTTTAGACATGTGCAGATAGCATTTTTTTTTTTTTTTTGGCGCTTGAAATTAAACGTTTCGTCGTCAAGAAAGGTTTGCCATTTTGTGATGTGTTGACAGTCAAGATCGTTGATGATTTTACTATGAAAAGACATTTCCTGATATTTAGGGTAAGTCACAAGCAATTTATAATTAATACAGCCAATTTAAAGCGCACATATACTTCTGAATGTTGTTTTCTGAAAAAACTTTGTCTCAAACGGCAATAATGCGACTTCTTTAGGCTTTCCAAATAATTGGGGGGGGGGGGGGGGGGGGGGGGTTCGAGTAATCTAAGTACTAGAATTGGAAGCTCTGTGTAGTTTTTATTATATGCATGTCAACGGAAAATACGATTACATAAGAGGATTGAGAATAAAGCCGATTTTCATTTGTGGGGATCGTTTGTCAATGCTTTAAAATCCTGTCAAATTTTTATATTTGTTTGATGTGCAAAATTTAATTAGCATCGATTATTTACGAATGGCAGCAATCTGTATTTTATGAAAATTGTAAGACAAAAACCTCGGTAAATAAATATTAAAGAGCCAAAAATGTAGCAAACATTTCGGAAAATAAATATTAAAAAATATTATGGGGAACTCAACGCACATTCATAAAATTGTTCAAAACATCTTTTTTTAACTAAGATAAAGTATAGCTGTATCTTATTAGTCTTTTCACAAAAAAATAAAATGATCAGCTTATCTTAATTTGCTTATATGAGCAATTAGTTTGAATTTGATCAAATCTGAAACTTTTAAACTTTGAACCGCATGAGGCATACAAGTATACAATTATCAGAATTTTATTAAGTATAAGTATTCTTATAATATTTTCTGGAATACTTTTACATTCGTTACTTGTTTTTAGAAGGAGACTAAATGTATATAAACATATTTTTTATTGTATAATTATTCGTTTTAAATTTTGTATTTTTATTTCTTAAATAATTAAAAACTAATAAATAAATAATTTTTGAAACGTCTAATTTAAAATTTAAAAAAAAATGTGAATTTACTTGTATTTAAAAATAAACACTCCTTAATATAATTGTAGTCTTAAAGTTGTTTTTCATAAAATTTCTTAGTGTTCGGTTTGTTCGCCTGTTGTTAAAATAATATATTTACTCATTTATGTTGTTTTTTCAGTTTACTCCTCTTCAAAAACTGCTGGGGAGGCGGTTTAAATTATCCTTAATTTCCATCGGTGTGTGTACCGGGCTGGTGCACGCTAAATCTGATCGTGGTCCAATGATCTGACGCCTATTCATATTGCGTCGGGTGCCAGCTCATGTTTTGTCCTCGTCATCTCACCATGGTTAAAAAATACGAGACAGTGTACCCCGGCCTTTTCTTTGAGAGAGCCCTGAATTATTATCAACAGCGACTGTGCAGCTCTAGAGTGACGTTAACCATACATCAAAAACTGCTGTAAACTATAAAATGGCATAAGTTTCTGAAAGAAACTAATATGCAATTTAAAAAATAGTGATGACCGCCGATGACTCTTCAAATGAAAAGTTTGGAAAGATGGCTCAATTTTTCTATAATGTTATGGCCATTTCACAGATTATTTGTAATAATTTGTATAAGTAATAATTGTTTTAGTAATTTTGATGGTCATCATTTGTGTTAAAAATTGTTAATTATGTATCAAATGCACTAACAGAATTAGGTACTTAACGAAACTAATTGTAGCAAATAATATAAGTTTAATTGTAGAATGTAAATTAAGTTATAATTTTTAATTAATTATAATATTTTTAGAAATATTAAAACAAATGTATAAAAACGGGTAAATGTGATTTGTTTTTATAAAATTAAATGCTTATATATTTTTTATATTTTTTGACATGTTTGTTTTTGCACATGCACGCTCCTCAAGTATTCTAGTGTTTTTTAATGGAGATACATTATCAGAGTTTATGATTAAATGTTATTGTGCATTCTACAGTGGCGGCCCGTGGTCGAAAATGTGAGTGCAGCCGAAATCATGTGAATCCCCCTCCCCCTTATTTTCCAAAAAACATACATGAACGGAAATTATTTATTATTCACTACTCAAAGCAAAGTTTCCTTTTAATTTTTACGAATTGATAACATGCGAAAAAAATAGAAAACACTTACTTATTGTTTAAAAATTAAAGCAATCCTGCTTTCTTTTAAACATGCGAATCGGTTAATTTTAATATTAATTTGCATAACGAAACAACAGCAGGACCCCATGTCTTGAAACAGCACACAGTAAATGTATTACGAAAACCATTTCCGTTTGGAGATATTCTCGTAATTTCTCGTTTCATCTCACGAGCCAATCAGCATATCGAACCTGAAGTGCAGCTAAAACAAGAAAATTCATTTCGGCTGTACCTTCTCACAAATGCAGTGCATTAGCATGGGGGGAATATCCATACTACGCAGAGGTTGCCATGGCAACGATGCAGCCGATTTCGAATTTCGCTTTTTAGCTGCAATTTGATTGAATTGAGTTTTTTCCCCTGCTGAATTGTGCATTACGGTAACATGCTTGCTATTTATCGGAGATTTTGTTTACTACCATAGAAATTTCATTTTCAATTCTAATCTTCATTTAAGAAAATTAGTAAAATATCTGATTTTAGTTTTAAAATACACTAATGAATTTAGGTGCAGCCCGGCTGTACTTGCTGTAGTGGCGAGCCGCCACTGGCATTCTAAAGTAAAGCCAATTTCTTCCTATGATCAGAATAGCAAAAAAGCAAACTTGACAAGTTTGGTATAAGTGTTATATGTCAAATATTTACCTAAAATTATTTGTTCGTATTTTTGCATTTATAATTATACATAACGATTATTCTCATATTCAATTTGAATTTAGAGTTTGCTCTGTTTAAATGCCTTTTTTAAATCTATAAATTTGACTTGATATTTTTCTGTTTAAATGCCTTTTTTAAATAAATATTTTCATAAACGAACCATTATTGTTTGTCTGTTTTCTGAATATGATCAGAATTGTGCTGCCTTGTAATTTTTATTCTACTCACATAAAGTAAAAAACCCGCTAACTTTTACAATAACTTCACAAACATGTCTTTCTTTTTTCGCTTATTGCTGTATTTCTTTTGATCGGTTGCTGCATTTTTTTTTTAAATTACAAAGCATTTTATTCTTTTTATAGTACACTAAAAAGTGTGCTATAAAAAAAGAAAATGCTCTATAATTAAAAAAAATGCAACAACCGGTTAAGAGAAATAAAATATTTTTTTTTACAGCTACTGTAAAATTACAGCACACGTGATGAAAAAGTACAGCAAAAATAGTTTACTGCAAACTGTAAAAATACAGCACGTGTGATTTAAAAGTACAGCAAAATTATTTTACAGCACACTGTAAAATTGCAGCACACGTGATGAAAAACTACAGCAAAAGTAGTTTACTGCAAACTGTAAAAATACAGCACGTGTGATTTAAAAGTACAGCAAAATTATTTTACAGCACACTGTAAAAAAATAAAGCACAGTGTGTTGGCGTTACTTTTACCAGCACACTGTGCTGTTATCTTACTCGGAAATTTTTTACAGTGTATATGGAAACTTAACATTTTATGTAAAGTTCGTACTCCGGGCGGTGCCTCAAATTATCTTTAATATTGTAAGAACTTGTTAACTTGCTTTTATGTTTAAAAAATGAACATTTATAAAAGCTAAAATATCCATAGTATTAAATTCTGATACATTTTTTTCATCCTATAGTGCGTTACAACATTATTCAATTTTTTCCTATTGGTAAATTTCACGGCCTGGCGGGAACCTCTAGATATTATTTGCTATCAAAATCTTTTACATGGTAAATAATGTATAAAAAAGGCAACTTTTCCGCACTATTACATTACATTAATAAAATTTGGATTTTTTCGCTCCACCCTAATATATATGACAAAATATAACAAAGAGCATAAATATATATATATATATATATGTTGTACAAAATTGTCCCAAAATATGCATATTTTGATAAAAATCGAGAGTTATAGTTAGGTAAGTATCGACTAACAATCTTTATCATTATTATATCACTTTAAAACGTATTAATAATTACTGATTATACACATCAGTCAAACATTACAAATCCTCCTTTCACTTGTCTTCCTTCCATCTTTGTCAGCAAGGCACCATTTCATACCCGATATTGTAAGGCGAAATTTTCGTTACCAATTTTTTTTTACAAAATTAGTGCAGGCATAAAAGTGCAGAGAGAAATACAAAAAATGCATTTTTAATTATTTTTAACATACTATTTAATAGGAATATAATTTTATAATTTTTTGGCAGTAAATTTTCTAAATACGCATGATTTTGGAAAAATACTACAAATACAATTTTCTGGTTTTCGCTTCATCGAACCTTGTTTCAATTATTTAAAATTTAAATATATATAGTGAGCTTTATACATGTCTAATGAAATATTAAACATTTTAAATCAACTGTAATTCCAGAACCAAATAATTGATCATTGTGCTTAAACATTTTGTATATATACAGCTGCGGAAAAAAAAACGAACCACCAATGACTATTTTGTTAGTTTTCATAGTAGAGCTAAACTTAATATACCATTTTGTAGGGAATAAAGTTTACTATACAACGATATACAAAAAAATTGCATAGGGGACTATCTTCATACTCGAATCCGTACCAACTTTAAAATTTTCAATAGCAACACCTACTTTTGATAGCTCAGAAATGTTCCCCGCCCTCAAAATAATCTAAATATAAATTTTCGTTAATTTCCTACCATTATATGCAGAGATATTATACAATATGTATCGATCTTATTTGAGGGGCTACCTCCACATTGAACAAAGTTGAACTAAGAAATGAATGAAGCGGGTAGAAAAAGTTTTGGTGTTAGCCGTGGTTCTTCTTTTCCCGTGATTCTTCTGTTCGTGGTCAGATCAGAGATAAGATAAGGCTAGCATATAAATTGTTCAAATAATATGATGCAGTATGTATTATTCTTACAGATATGTTACTACGTCAATGTGATTGTATATAGTATTTTTGAGGACGACAAATTTCGTCATTTGTATTCTTAAGATGTTCTGAAATCATATAGGCAAATGATAAAATTAATATTGTAAGAAAAATTTTAAATTTCAGAATATATCTTTAAAAAATTATTTATTCAAAGTTTAAAATATATATACCAATGATTTACTTTTAAAATTCATATAATTTTTTTTTAAATTCTGTATTTAAATGAAATATTGCAAATGTTATATTACAAACGCAGTTTGAATTGAGGTTATGTAATTGCTTATTTTCCATAAGATTGTGCTTGTCTTAAGTTATGCAGGGTGGTCCAAAATTATTTTAATGCTTTTAAAAATCCTTTAAAAAAAATATGCACATTAGGTTTTTTGTATTTAATAAAGAAAGCATTGAAGTTTCTTAAACAGCATTTAGACCACTTCAATGTGCACACAATTTTTGCATCTTTAAAAAAAATAGTTTAATAATATAATCACATATGGTGTGTCCAATCCGGCTATGTGAAATATTGGAAAATTTGCAATTTCAATTGCCGCTGTAATTCAATTCGGCTTTTCAATTAGTCAGTGACACTGATTGTGTTTTAAACTCTGTTTTTCACGTTACCGTCAAAGGGGTTACTTTACACCTTGCAGGGTAACTTTACTCCACCTTTTTAAAAGAAGTTTCATATTTGAAAAAAGGCGGGGCATTCAGCGAAAGAAGTCAGTAATATATTTTTCACGTGAGGATTAGCAATCCTGCTGTCCAACAGTTGGCCTTTTTCCCCCTCTCTTTCTTTAGGGAACGTTACAGCTAAAAGTGTTTTGTAGGTATTACCAATGGAAAAAGTTGTATTTTTTACATAACCACGTGTACCCTGTATAAGGTTAGGGCCCAATTCTGTTATGAAATAATTAAAAAGTATAAAATCTATTTTCTTCTTCTAGTTCAAGTTACAAATCCTTTAGTTCACTAACCTCATTCTAGTCCAACATTCGGGGTTACTTTACTTTATCAGTTAATTTAAGTAAACCTTAAGCCGGCGCCACATATGCCGTATACCGAGCGACTCGCCTTAACCCGAGCGACTCGCCATAACCCGAGCGATTAATCATTACTTGCTCGGATTACAAAAACCCGAGGAACTCGGCTACTTGCGAGAATACTTGCCGATTTCAGAACATTTATTTGCAGTAGGAAGCAGGGCTGGATTTAGGCATAGGCTCCAGCCTATTGGCCCGCACCACATATAAAGTAAACTTGCGGAAAATTGTTTTTCGAAGGATTATAATCCGAATTCTAATGAAAATAGTATACTGCAATATTTTTATGGTGAAGAAATATTCTATTTTATTAACAGATTTGTACAATATGAATATATTCTAATACTTTTATGTTCTTTAAAAACATATTTTTAATTTGTGATAATCACAATGAAATGTTTTTAAATTGGAAATCAGTTGTTTTTATTTGTCTTACATTTTCATTTTGCTCATAGCCTGTTGCGATATTTTATTATCATTTTCATAGATTCCAGAATGCCATTGCACATGGAGATTCCTTGAAACCGTTGAAAATTGTAGCATAGAATATTGGAACTTTACAAAAAGCAGTGTATCCCAATTTCATTTGTACACTTAAAAATGATTTAATTTGCAGTTTTGGAATATATATTTAAAAACAAATCCCTTACAAGGTCATCAGACCACTCCATCATATAAATTTGAAACTTCGGAGAGAAAAAACCTTTTGGGGGAAAGAAACATTTTGTGAACGTTTAAAACTCTCCATATATTTGTTTTAGCGATAACGATAATCAAATACAAACGATAATCAGTTCGAAAAGCTTTAAGTGTTCCCGCAAAATTTGTCTCCGAATATTTTGCATTTTGACAATTGAATTTTCATTCTACATATAAAAATTTCTTAAATGTCAAGACATTTTTTAACTATAAGTATAAAAAAAGGATTTTATGTACGTGGACGTTGTCATGAGGATAAAAAAAATCGTCTGGTTTTTATTCCGTATATTTTAAAATATTGCAATTATCATTTGCTTTTTTTTTCTTAGCCAATGTACTAACAATTTTTTCTTCAAAAGATATAAAATCAATACCAGGTCAACATAGAGTTTATTAAAAAAAAATATTTTATTAATATTCGACAGTGAATACTATTCCCAATTTAATGTCGAGATCAAATGTATTAAGATTGACACGAGCTTTTGTTTATCCCTCTGAGGAATTCACGTGCACAGAGTTCATTTTCGGAAAAAGTTTAATCGTTAATTACGGTTTTATTGGTATACTAATAATATGGCCCGGCGTAACTCGTGGTCAATTTGGGTAGCAAGAGCTGCACAATTTTTTTTTGTTGGCGTAGCCAGTCACATATCACTCACTCTCTGTGCACTGTGTAAAAAAAAAACGTTATCAAATTTTAGATCTATTCAATTATTTTGAGTAATTTTCGAAATACCTAAACCTAGCACTTTTTAATTTTTACGTTCATGACTTTACATGCTATTGCGATTACTATAAAGTGATGTTTTTGTAATTTTCTTTTTTTGTTATATTAAAATTCCTAAAATTTAAGGATTAAAAATGCCTTTGCGAATATAGCCATCATGTCAATAAAAATAATGTAATCAGCAAAAATAAAAGTAAAATACTTGGCGATGTTGCTTCAATGTCAATGGTGTTGAAAACTTATATTTTTTAAAAGTCGCATATTTATTTTTGTATAAAAATGAACTCTTTAGTGACAATAAACGCATGTAATAAATTTCTCATGCATTAGTTTCAATACTGTTCTTCCAAATTGAAATAATTTATCGTATAGGGCGAATTGTTTTAGTGCAAATTGGCGTCCGAAGCCTATATATCAGTCTTTGAACATAATTTTTTAAAGAAAAATTATTTAGAAATTATTTTTATTTATAACTGTTTATCCTGCAATTTCAGGGATTTGAAAGTACAAGTTCAAATATGCCTCAATATTTACTGACAATATTTCTTTTAAAAAAATAATTTTTGAATTTCAATAAAATGTTTTTGATGTGAAACTTATAAAATAAACAACATGGTGATATAAATATAGAAACCCTAAATTAAACTTTTAGAGTGGCCCATTTCGACGCCATAGCACTGTTCAACTCCTTAACAAATTGCACTAATGGCATAAATGTAATAACATTGGATAGGAGGCACCGACTTGTTTAAGTTCTCGAAACAAAGCATGTTTGGGGCATGAATAGATACCCATGGTGTCAGACGAAACAGCTGGTTTATCTTTTTCCTTCGGTTGGTGAGGTTTTTGTTAACGACCGATTTCTATAATCTGTTGCTTAATAAATTTATTTTTCAAAGAAAAATCGCAATCGCAAAATCGTAGAAAGCAGCAAGTATTGTTAAACAATATTTTTGGTCACAAAGATGGTTTTTAACAATAACGTTATGAAGGGAAGATCTACAATGTAATATTCCAATAGGAATAATTTATAGGAAAATGGAAAAAGTTCTATAACTTTTGAAAGGTTACAAATATCAACATGAAATAAAGTGCAAATGTTAAGTTGGAAGATTATGGATAAAATGACGCAAGTTTCACAGAAATCCGTTCAGCCATTTTTGAGTTAAATCTGCATAGGCAAACAGACATACAAATAAATAAACAAACATTCAAAAAAAATTCAATGTAATTTTCTGAATTAGTGTATCCCAATTCATGCAAAAAACTCAAAATGTGTGGTTTTGTTTAAATCCACAGACAGACACTCCGTTCTTATATATCTACAAAGGATCTTCTTCTTACCATTATTATTTCATTAGTCACACATACCTATTATTAATTTGTGCACAAGTCAAAAATAGAAGACTTAAAATGCTTTCTTCAGCAAAAGAAATTTTATATTGCCCCCTCACTTTTAGCACCCAATCACCGCCACTGGTGGTCCATACGTTCTCACTCCTGCATCAGGTGTGTGAGAGTGGGGTGCCAGATCAGGTGATGTCGTTGTCATTTGACCACGGCTCACAATGACAAAAACAGTTTTTCCGAGTTTTTCTATGGGGATAGAACACGAACCGTCGCTCATAGTTTATTCTGTAACTTTAGTGCGACGTCAATTCAACCAAACATATCTGATATAGATTTAAAATTGACATATTAAGTAATACCGATAACTAATATCTAAATATGGTTCGTTTATCAACCGAAACCTCGATAACAGAGGAAGATATGCAAGCTGCTACACCTGATTCCGCGTATGTGCCACATCTGCTCTTCGTATGTGCTTTGCTTTAGTTAAAAATTTTACACACATCCCCGCCAAATTTCCTTTATGCCAGTTGTGCTTTATTTTACTGTGTTATAGTATCAGAATGTATCACCTTAAAAGACTAGCTGGTTTTTAAACTGTTTCACATAAAAACCACATTTTATTTTTCAACTCAAGATTCTTCAAAACTTTTAAAACAATGAAATTTCATTTCCAGGTTTTAAAATACTATTTAAATATTTTCATATTTTTGTGTTTTCTGCAAAACAGTTAAATGCAAGAAATATAAATGAAAAAACAAATAAATGAAATAATTAATAAATAAAAACATAATCTGAACAAATAATTTAGTAAAATTCACAACTTAATAAACGAGGGAATTGTTTTAAGTAGACGAACTAAACAAGTAAATATACGGAAAAAAACACACCAAAAGTTAAAAAACTTTTAAATGAAAGTCAATGAAACTTTAGATCATCGGCTGGACCAAATGTATGTCAAACGTGCTATTTTTAGAAAGTTATAGTGTCGGAATCGGTTATCCTAAAACCGTAAAATGGTGTTTCTATCATGACTACTCTGTCCCTACACATAGATCATGAGACTTCAAATCGTTTAAACACACTGAAAACTCGAATAGAAGTTTTAAAATAATATCTTCATTTTTTCGCATCTGCATAAAAATAGTTAAATGATTCAAATATAAATAAGTAATAAAATGAAATAATTTTATTGATAAATAAATGAAATAAGTAAATGGAACACAAATATTTAAGTGATACAGACAACTTCATAAAAATAAATGAATAAACTAAATAAAAATTATAAAATAATAAAACAACAAACACCACGGTATATTTTAAAGTCAAATTGATACGAAAAGAACAATATTCCCTCTATAAATAAAAAGAAAATAGTACTATATTGATAGTCAATGGTAATTGGCTATCAAAATATAGAATTAAATATCGATAGCCAATCACTATTGAGCTCGCTTCGAGATGTGTTCCATTTTCCCGAAATGAGTGGGAAACACAATTATTCAATTTGCTCGCTCTAAACCAAGCGAAGTTACTCGTGATAAGGCGAGCACCTTGTAGTGTGGTGCTGAAAATCGTCGAAACGCGAGCGACGTGGCACTTGACGAATACCGAGCGACCCATCCACATATGCGTCTTTAGGCGAATATCGAAGGTTTCGTTGCTCGGGATTCGGCGAATACCGCATATGTGGCGCCGGCTTAACATTTAAACATAAACTCTAGCGTTGTATCTCCATTAACCCTTTGAGTACTGAATTATTTGAAGATTTTTATGCCCATGGGACGGATTTGGTGAGATTCAATTGATCCCATTCTTGACCGACCCTACAAAAAATTGTTTGCGATCAACGCACACTGGCGGAGGGGGCGGCAAACATCAAAGCCTGCTTCTTAAATTCAGATGACGAGTCAGACTCGCCCACCGTAACTTCGCCCAAGTAAACAGATAAC
Source organism: Troglohyphantes excavatus (assembly GCA_963932185.1). Taxonomy (NCBI): domain Eukaryota; kingdom Metazoa; phylum Arthropoda; class Arachnida; order Araneae; family Linyphiidae; genus Troglohyphantes; species Troglohyphantes excavatus. The sequence continues at coordinate 74,661,487 of OZ010672.1, read as the reverse complement.
GAGTCTCACTCGTCAAATGTACCCAAAAGGTTAAAGAGCTCTAGAATATTTGAGGTGCGTGCACGCAAAAACAAACATGTCAAAGAATATAAAAAATTATATAAGCATTTACTTTTATAAAAAAAAAAACGTTTTTGCAATTTTTTTTTAATATTTCCAAAAATATTCCTTTTATTTTAAAACTTGATAATCCAAAGTTCCATTAAATGAATGCATGTACAAATTTTTTTTTGCGATTTACGATAATCGTGATTTCTAAGCAATAACTTTATGAATCCATTAAGCTATGGGAAAGTGTGACAAGCTGAGAAATAAAATAATAAACTTATTACATCTGCATATTATAGACAAAACTTTTATAACCATATTAAAAAATGATTATACAAGGAGGTATGAATTATTTATTTGCTTATAATTGATATCAGAAAATCAAATTAAAAAAAGTAAACAATATTATAAAAGACACTGAAATAATATAAATAATTTTTAACTTTAACATTTAAATAAAACTACAGTACTAAAAAATCTTATGTTGTATTGATTTTAATATTAAATAACACTAAAATGCTTATATTATAAAATATAATGCACCTATTCCTTTTCTCTAAATCTAAACTGTGTATATGCAAAATAGGTAGTTTCGATAAAGAAGTTATATACAATATCGAAGCTAAACTTCGATATCATATTTTTTTAATTAGAAAGCGTTTTTTACCAATGAGATTTTTGTATTGTTATAGCTTTCCTATTGGAGTTTTAGAAAATTGTGAAATATTCATTCACGTAAACGATAGTATTTGTAACATAAATTAAATAAAAAACAACCACAGAATATATTTTTTTATTTCGGCAGCAACGTATTGATAATTAATTTTAAACCATGTCAGAACCGCTTTTGTAACCCTCGAACGGTACACGGTGGGTGTCGAATCCGACCCAACAGTTCATTTTCCCTCTCCCTTATCCTGGAACATCGTATTTCCGAACTCGTTTTTTCACTATCTTCTAAAACTGTGTATATAAATAAATTACATAATAGAACTAATGTATACAACATATGTAAATATCAGATAGAGTTTTTTTGTATAAGAGAAATTATAATTTTGTTGGTCATTTTTTTTCTATAGTTTAGTTTTTATGATATAAAAGTTCTCGACGGCATCATGTGTCGCAAAGTTTACAGCAATGGTAGACAATACTCTTCTATAAATGAACTCAAGAGATCTATTGCGGATGTATGGTATTAAATCGAGCCCCAAACCATACAAGCTTTAGTTTCTTCAATGGAAACTCGTATTTATGAATTAATCAACAAGAATGGATGCACAAAAAGGATTTAAATTCTGTTTATTTTAATTTCATTTCATTTCTGCTTAAACTTTTGAGACAACGTTAATTCTCTTTTGTTACCACTTAATAACTTGCAATATGCACTAGTAAACTTTTATTGTTATAAATATTGTATATGCGTTGCACATTACAATGAAGCCGTGTTTGGAAAACTGATTAAATGTATTTTGAAATTTGTGTGAATTTGTTCATTGTCTAAACTTTTGCGTCGCAGTGTATAATGTAATTTATATTTCTTGTGCTTTATTTGCATCAAATCACATAAAACACTTGAAGAACTCAATGTATGTCTATTTTTATTGTAAAGTCGTATTTCTTGACCCCAAAAACATAAAATTTGACATGCTGGTCAATAGTGTGTCATGATATTAAAGTCAGGAAATGGCAGCCATCTTGGACGCTATGTTAAAATTCACCTCAAAAATGTGTTAGAAAAAAATGGCACTTAAGATATTTGGAGAATCTACATATCAAAATACACACACATGCACAAAAAAATATACCAAACTTGGTGCAACAATCCAGCTGGAAAACGTTTCAAACCCTATTATTCCGCCCGGCGGCCGAGGAATACAGAATTTGGCTAGCAATCAGAGGATTGCGAGTTCGAATCGGTATGAGAACTTGGCAAAACTAGCGATCGTAGGCGTGTATACGGGAGTGATGCACGTTAAATCTGATCGGGGTCCATTGTCATGACGCCTATTGAGGTTACTTCGGGTGCCAGCTCATCCTTGTCCCATCTATCTTTGTCATCTGACCATGGTTCAAAAATATGAGGCAGTGTTCCTGGGTCTTTCCTTCGAGATAGATCACGAACCGTCGCCAATAGCCCATTGTGAAGCAGTAGTGCCACGTTAATTAACCAACCATTCCGTTCATTAGTTTTAGTTGCTTATGATTTCAAACAGGAAAAATTATTAAATTACCACTCGGTGTTTAAATCCTTAGCCTCCAATGCCACTCCATGCGTTTACGGAACTTACTAACTAGGCTCAGACTTTATTCACAGTTATTTTAATTATTATTGTAGCTTATATTTCGCATTTTTAAAAATCTTCTACTTAAAAAAATTTATACATTTTTACCTACATATTATTGGGCATTGATATTGTTAATGGTTTTCATTTAGGTACCTAGGCATACTAAAGACATTTTTACTCCTGATGGAAATATTAGTAGCTATGAAGAGTGGGAAGGTGTATTAGAAACATCTGAAGCGAATGTAAATGATATATTCAATGAATCTGAGTTTCAATTTCCTGAAATGGATAATACTTCTGTTTGTGAGCCTATGGAACAACAGGTAAGGTTAATAGTACACTTCTTCCTAGAAATTAAGCATCAATATAGTATCAATATATATCCTCATACATGTATGTAAACATACATTTTGCAATGTATACATATATTAAACATACCTATAAATCGATACATACATGTGTATGTATGCTAAAATAGTTTCAGCTATAGATGTAACCTTCCTCACCTCTCTCTCCTTTACGTATGCGACTGAATACGATGAATTATTTATTAAAAACCAGTGCTATAGAACTGTTGCAGCCAGTGGTTGCAACCACGTAACTTCGTGGAGGACAGGCAACACGAGCGGATAACGACAAAAGTCGTAACAGACAGTGATTGATTTACACGGCATCACGTGCAGGTTTCCAATTTGGCTGGGTATATGAAGTCAATTTTGACCAATCACAGCTTGCAGTTAGTGCAGTTGTTACTTGTATTTTACCTCCACGAAACGGTTTCAGCGTGGAGGAAGGGAGGTGGGGGCATAGAGCAATGATACAAATAGAGGAATAAAAATGCTGATTTCCGTGTGTGCATCATTGAAACCACGTGATTTGTGGAAATGTCAATTCACTCATGCGTTAATATTACTTGGCAGGCCTTGGCGACTTTCAGAACTAAGCGAGATCGAACTGTTGTAATATGGTTTTGTGTTTAATTTTGTATTTAAATATCGTTTTTTTAACGAGTGGCACAACTTAAGGGAGTTTAACAGGTATATTAAACATATTTTTCTTACTTTATACTTTTGAAATAGTTGAGTTACGTTTTTATGTAAAACATTTACCATAAGCGAAGTTCTTTCAATTGTTATTTTGTATAGTTCAATAAGAAAATATGAACAATAAAACCGGAGAAATATAAAGAGTTTCGTTTTTTCGAGTATTGAACACAAAGAAAATTATATTTTCGTTTCGTTAATGAAGAGGAAATATTTAGCGCAAATTGTTTGAAAATAAGTAAATACCTACATATATGTTAAGAAGTTGAATACGAACAGAACGCCTTATCACCAAAAAGAAGAAAGTGCACCAAATTTGGAACTCCTGCAGATGTCTGAAAGCCAAATGTGGCAGCGGTAAAATCACGTGATGTTTTTTTTTTTTTTTAATGTTGACACCACGGCCTTACGAGAGTCTGGCATTAAAGGCGCTCTCTATTTAATATAACAACTTTCTGGGTGGGGGAAGGGGATCCAACTGCCCTATTGCATTATTATTTGATCGCATAATTTGAAATTTTGACGCAGCGCAGAAGTTTCAGAAAAATTTGACAAATGTCTATTATATTTTTTTCTTAAAACTCTTTTTGATATTGCACATTGCAGCCCAAAAGTTTAGACACAGAATTAAATTGTAGTTTTAAAATTACAATGGAGGCGTTTAGTTTCAAAACCGGCTCAATCCATTTCATAAATTTTACAGGAGACACCAAAAACGTTTTACATCCCATTATATGGTTTAGATTTTTTTAAATTAAGTTTTATAGGTACACAAAGAGGTCTAGAAGCATTTAAGATATACTTTCACTATTATAGTAACATTAAAACAATTCTAAACCATTTTCCTAAAATAGTGTTTTAAAATCTTTAATTATTAAGTGAATCCGTTTAGTAGCAAAAAGTTCATCGTGCAGATATAATTCAATAATTATTAAATTAAACAAGTTTGCCCGTTGGCCGAGAGATACATCATTTGACTACCGATCAGACGATTGCACGCTCGAATCGGTATGAGGACTTGACAAAAGTTAAGATATAGCGATTTTGGAATCGGAGGGTTTGTAAGACAAAAGTTGTCTGAAATTATCCTCAATTTCACCCTGCGTGTATACGGGACTGGTGTACCCGAAAGCAAAAAAGCGGGGACGTGTGTTGTACGTCGCAGATTTTTTCAAATGTCTGCATATAAATTTTTCACTGCATATAAATATGTCATACGATTTTTTAATGACTGCATTACTTTAGATCATATTCTGTGGATTTATTCTAGATTAGCTAATTACTTTTCCCCCAAGTTTAGAAAGTCAGATGGAAGGGGAGAAATCCCGATATTAGAAAGCCGCGATCACGAAGCATTATTTAGGCGGGTTTACACTATATAGCAAAACTGCTATATAGCTCTGCTATATAGCAGAGCTATATAGCAAGAACAGAGCTATATAGCAAGATCAGAGCTATATAGCTCGAGTAAAAGTTTTGCAGCTCTTGCAGTTGGCATGCAATGAATTAGATAAAGTCAATCAGTTGATTTCGATAGGGCAAGCAAGGAACGTGTAGTAGTTGTTGTCGCCTCAGAAGCAGTAGTACTCGCAACTTTAAGTTCAAGAAGGGTTTGGATACGACCATATTTTCATTCAAGAAATAAATACGGTGGTAGTGATATGTTGAATAATTTGAACCTAGACTAGGAGTCGGCAACTTTTTTCCACCAATGGGTCAAATGATATAATTTCAAAAACTTTGGTCAGCATCTAGGACCGCTATACAAAATTCAATTTTTATTTATGCGGAAAAAAAATACGAATTCATTTAAATTTTTTTATTAATTTACTTAAGAATCATCATTTTTGTTAAATTTTTTCCAAATCTAGCATTCTTTTGTCTATTGACTAGTAGTAAAATTGTGTTAAAAAATGAACTGACCAAACTAATCGATCGACATGAACAATTGAATGAATCAAACAGAAAGAAAAAAAATTGAATTATTGAACAAAACAAACGAAATCAACAAAATGATCGAAATGAACAAATCGGGGAAACAAAGTAAAACGAAGTAAACTAATCGAACAAAAAAAAAATGAAATATGTTATATACAAAAATACCCATTGGAAAATAGTACGAAACGAGTTACATTGGGTAAAATTCAATCCTTAAATATTAGATTATTTTGTGGTTGGTTTAAAAAACGTCGCACTAGAGCTGCACATTGGGTTATTAGCGGCGGTTGGGGCCATATCCCTAAGTAAAGGCCTAGGAACGATGCCTCGTATCTTTGAACCATGGTCAGATGACGAGGCTAACACCTGAGCAGGCACCCAACGCAACCTCCATAGGCGTCATGACATTGGACTCCGATTCGATTTATTTTGAACCAGTTCCATATACACGCCAGTATAATTTGTTGGATATTTTTAAACGACTTCCTATTATTTTAGTATCGAAGTTGTCAACCCGCCGATCGCAAGATCACTACATATTTACTTTTCTTTGTCAAGTCCATCAGTCAGGCTCGAACTCGCAATCTTCTGATTACTAGCCAAACGCCTGTATCCAGTGGTGGCCCGAATCCTTTTATGAATGAATGGAAAAAAAAGAAAAAAAAATCACGAACGGGATGATGTAGCTAACCACGTGACTTGAGCCAGACATGTTAGCTTCACCTCGACTTTAGTGGGAGTGACGTCACGGTGACGTCGGAACTCGTTATTTTCAGGGGGGGGGGGTAAAAAAAAATTCATGAAAAAAGTAACATTTTGATTTTTTTTTGTGGTTAAAATAGTGCGGAATTGATCTTTCAAAAAAATAAATTAACGGGTATTCGTTTTGCTTAAGGCGGGTTTGCACTATGTAGCAAAACAGCTATATAGCTGAGCTATATAGCTCTGCTACAAGTTTTATGAAACGCCAATTAAAAGCAGCTATATAGCTCTGCTATATAGTCCAAATCAGGAGGTATTTAGCTGGAAATAACCTATCCATCGCTTGTCGGTAAAGATCAAAGAAATGTAGCAGAGCTATATAGCAGGGCTAGAGGTGCATTTTTTTTTAGTCAGTCGCCAGAAGACGTGCCCATGTGTTCTCAAGAAACGAAGTTGGTCTTTTTCCTTCGATCATGTATCCTTTGAACTAGAAGTCATGACATAGGCGTAGGAAGTAGGGAGGCAGGGTGTGCTTGACCCCCCCCCCCCCCCCCAGAAATCCAGAAATTATTTTGAACGAGCTCAGCCTCTTTAACATTTTACTACTTTATGCCATATTAAAAAATTGTTTCATATGATTGGTTTGGTAATTAACGTTGCACTAGAGCTGCACAGTGGGCTGTTGGTGACGGTTCGAGGTCTCTCTCAAAGGAAAGACCCGGGAACTTCATATGATTATATTTGAAAGTTGAATATTTTTTTTACATATATAAGTAAAAAGATTAGCATTTTTTAATTTCGGCAATTTTTTTAGAAACATAAAAAAGTTGTTTGGCAAACAAATGATTAAATAAAATTTTGTTGCACAGTGATTATTTCCTTAGAAATGAAACTTTCAGATTTATACTTTATTTTCTAAAGAGATTATGTAGTTGAAATTTACTATTTAGAAAATTAATTTTTTTTAAAGAAAGTTAAATTTTAAAAAAAATCTTTCTAGCAACAACTAATCTAAAAACCATTACATTTTTAAATTCGTATTTTTCATGGTTACTTTATGATCTAAAGGTGTCTAAGCAAAACGAATACCCGTTAATTTATTTTTTTGAAAGATCAATTCCGCACTATTTTAACCACAAAAATAATCAAAATGTTACTTTTTTTATGGAAAATTTTATTTTAGCCCCCCCCCCCCCCTCCCTGAAAATAACAAGTTCCAACGTCACCGTGACGTTACTCCCACTAACGTCGAGGTGAAGCTAACATGTCTGGCTCAAGTCACGTGGTTAGCTACGTCATCCCATTCGTGATTTTTTTTATTTTTTTCCATTCATTCATAAAAGGATTCGGGCCACCAGTGGATACAGGCGTTTGGCTAGTAATCAGAGGATTGCGAGTTCGAGCCTGACCGATGGACTTGACAAAGAAAAGTAAATATATAATGATCTTGCGATCGGCGGGTTAACAACTTCGATACTAAAATACTAGGAAGTCGTTTAAAAATATCCAACAAATTATACTGGCGTGTATATGGAACTGGTTCAAAATAAATCGAATCGGGGTCCAATGTCATGACGCCTATGGAGTTGCGTTGGGTGCCTGCTCAGGTGTTAGCCTCGTCATCTGACCATGGTTCAAAGATACGAGGCATCGTTCCTAGGCCTTTACTTAGGGATATGGCCCCAACCGCCGCTAATAGCCCAATGTGCAGCTCTAGTGCGACGTTGTTTAAACCAACCACAAAATAATCCAATATTTAAGGATTGAATATTACCCAATATAACTCGTTTCGTACTATTTTCCAATGGGTATTTTTGTATATAACATATTTGATTTTTTTTTTGTTTTGTTCGATTAGTTTACTTCGTTTGACTTTGTTTCCCCCGATTTGTTCATTTCGATCATTTTGTTTGTTTTGTTCAATAATTCGATTTTTGTTCGTTGTGTTTGATTCATTCAATTGTTCATGTCGATCGATTAGTTTGGTCAGTTCATTTTTTAAAACAATTTTACTACTAGTCAATAGACATAAGAATGCTAGATTTGGAAAAAATTGAACAAAAATGATGATTCTTAAGTAAATTAATAAAAAATTTTAAATGAATTCGTATTTTTTTCCGAATAAATAAAAATTGAATTTTGTATAGCGGTCCTAGATGCTGACCAAAGTTTTTGAAATTATATCATTTAGCCCATTAGTGGAAAAAAGTTGCCGACTCCTAGTCTAGGTTCAAATTGTTCAACATATCACTACCACCGTATTTATTTCTTGAATGAAAATATGGTCGTATCCCAACCCTTCTTGAACTTAAAGTTGCGAGTACTACTGCTTCTGAGGCGACAACAACTACTACACGTTCCTTGCTTGCCCTATCGAAATCAACTGATTGACTTTATCTAATTCATTGCATGCCAACTGCAAGAGCTACAAAACTTTTACTCGAGCTATATAGCTCTGTTCTTGCTATATAGTGTAAACCCGCCTTTAGACACCTTTAGATCATAAAGTAACCATGAAAAATACGAATTTAAAAATTTAATGGTTTTTAGATTAGTTGTTGTTAGAAAGATTTTTTTTAAATTTAACTTTCTTTAAAAAAAATTAATTTTCTAAATAGTAAATTTCAACTACATAATCTGTTTAGAAAATAAAGTATAAATCTGAAAGTTTCATTTCTAAGGAAATAATCACTGTGCAACAAAATCTTATTTAATCATTTGTTTGCCAAACAACTTTTTTATGTTTCTAAAAAAATTGCCGAAATTAAAAAATGCTAATCTTTTTACTCATATATGTAAAAAAAAATATTCAACTTTCAAATACAATCATATGAAGTTCCCGGGACCTTCCTTTGAGAGATACCTCGAACCGTCACCAATAGCCCACTGTGCAGCTCTAGTGCGACGTTATTTACCAAACCAATCATATGAAACAATTTTTTAATATGGCATAAAGTAGTAAAATGTTAAAGAGGCTGAGCTCGTTCAAAATAATTTCTGGGGGGGGGGGGGCTCAAGCACCCCATGCCTCCCTACTTCCTACGCCTATGTCATGACTTCTAGTTCAAAGGATCCATGATCGAAGGAAACAGACCAACTTCGTTTCTTGAGAACACATGGGCACGTCTTCTGGCGACTGACTAAAAAAAATGCACCTCTAGCCCTGCTATATAGCTCTGCTACATTTCTTTGATCTTTACCGACAACCGATGGATAGCTCATTTCGAGCTATATAGCTCTTGATTTGGACAATATAGCAGAGCTATATAGCTGCTTTTAGGTCTCGGTTTAAAATACTTGTAGCTCAGCTATATAGCTCTGCTATATAGCTGTTTTGCTAAAGAGTGAAAACCCAGCTTTTTCTTATCGACAAGCGATGGATAGGTTATTTCCAGCTAAATACCTCCTGATTTGGACTATATAGCAGAGCTATATAGCTGCTTTTAAGTGGCGTTTCATAAAACTTGTATCAGAGCTATATAGCTCAGCTATATAGCTGTTTTGCTACATAGTGTAAACCCGCCTTTAGTTACACGCGTTTAAACACATGTCCGCAACGTTTCTTTGTTGCTGACCCCCTTGTCAATTCCATGTTACATTTCAGTACCTATTCTATGGGAAGATACATTACTAGAAAATAATTAGTAGATTCTTCTTTAAAAAGGGTATTTGCGCCAAACAAAAACGGCATTTTATAAACCTTCCACGGCAGATTTCCGACTTTGGCGATAATTTTTTTCTTTCCTTTTGGATTTCGAGTTCAATTTTTTTGTTTTAATGTATCCTTTTTTTCTCATTGTTTATTCCCATCTCATCTATTTGATATGTCAACAGGTAATCAATGATGTAAATTTGTCTAAAATCGTCAATTTGATATAGCGATTACTCTGATTTTGGTGACTAAAAATTTTTGGTGCATATTCTTAGACATCGCAGGCCGTGCATAAATTAATGCTATCAGGCTATATCAAAGAAAACACGGACAGTAAATTTTTACAGAAACAGAAAAAACAACCACACTTTATTCAGACTCGACTCGAAGTGAAGCACACAAGAAACAAAAACGTCAGAAAGAAAGAAAAAAAAATTACATAAATCACGCTGCTACGCAGCACTTTTTCTTTTCTACTCATCCGGTAGCCCAATATGTGTGTAGTAATTACGATCTTAAACTAAGAATCGAATCCTGATCATCGAACCCACTTCAGGATCAAACCTATAACCTCACATTGGGTTAAGGAAATGTGACCGAAACTTGACACAATATGAAAGTCTAACATTCGGCCCCATCGGTCAACTTATGCAACTTGCATTTTTTTTTTTCATATACAAAATAATATATCAAATATCCATATCTTAAACAATATACACCTTCTTTACAATATTTTGAAATTTTTCTTTTAATAATGGTTTGGTTAGGAAATCAGCCATATTCTGTTTGGTATTAATATACCTCAATTCAACCAAGTTTTTATCTATCAAATCTTTTACGAACATATATCTTATGTCTATGTGCTTCGTTTAGAATTTTCAACATTATTTCTAGTGAAATAAATGGTTGATTGATTATCACAGTATTGTATTGGTAAATTAAATTCAATCACATTTAATTCCTTTAAAATATTAGAATACCAAACTAACTCTTTAATACTTTCCGTTAAAGCAATAAATTCAGCTTCCATGCTGCTTAATGCTACGCATCTTTGCTTAGCCGATTTCCATCCAAATGGAACATTATTAAAAAGAATTACATATCCAGTAGTAGAATATCTTTGAGTTAGATTTGAACCCTAGTTAGCATCAGAATAAGATATCAATGATGAGTTATCAACATTTGAAAGATCTATCTTATAGTGCTTAGTGTTGAAAACAAAATTCATTATGTCAACAACCAATGTCCAATGCTGATATGAAATGAATAGTCACTACAAAACTGAGACATAATATTTACTGAAAACGAGATGTCAGGCCGCGATCTGTTGGCTAGAAATGATAGACATCCAATTAGCGTGCGGTAAGGATATTTCTGCATCATCTCAGTTTCCTCAGTGTCTCCTTTGATTTTTGCAACTAAACTAAAATCAACTTTAAATGGTAAAGTTACTTTACTTTTAGGTAAACCATCAAATTTATGCATTAACTTATTTATATAAGTTTCTTGATTTAAAAAAATACGACTATCTATCGTTTCAAAATTTACGCCAAGTAAATATCTGATAGGTCCCAATATAGTAATGTCTAGTTTTTTTTAATTGAAGTAACGGCATTTTGTAATACTTCAGTATTCTTGCCAAAAATTACCACATCATCAACATAAAATGCTAAAACTATATTATCATTTAACATATATAGGCAATTTCACCAATCCGATTTAACAAGTGACAATAATATCTAGTTGAGTTCATTATTCCATTTTCTACCACTTTGTTTGAGTCTATAAATTGACTTACTTAAAAGACAAACACAGTTTTCATAACCTTTTGCTGTGAAACCTGGAGGTTGTTGCATATAAACTGGGTTACTTAAAGAACTATACAAATATGCAGATTTCACATCAATTTGCGTATGTTGCCATTTCAATGTACACACTAATAATATGAATAGAAATTTAATAACTGAAAAATTAATAACCGGTGAAAATATTTCAGTAAAGTCTATTCCTGGTCTTTGGTTATAACCTTTGGCTACAAGTCTAGCCTTATATTTATTTATCATATTATTCACGTCCCTTTTAATACTATATACCCATCTACACCCAATGATTTTAGCGTTGGAAGGTGGTTCTACGAGTTCCCAAACCTTCCTTATTTCCATCATTTCTAATTCATCCGACATTGCTCGATGCCAATTTTCCTTATATTTTATTTTAAAAGTATTCTCAAAAGAGGTGGGAAGCTCAACTTCATATGCTTCAACTAGATTATCATCTGTTTCCACATCTATAACTTCATTACTGGTTTGCGTACTCTCTGGTTTAAAAGAAAATTGGGAAGGATCGAATTTCAATTTATTCTTATCACAAAATTTACGAACATCATTCATAGATCTTAATCTTTCATTACTAGATAGTGGGTAATAATATATGTCAATACGAGAACTTTTAGTTCTTGGGACTTCTACCCTCGACCACTCATTTATGTTGATAAGATCAACTTTAACTTCGGAATTTCCCTCATTGTCATTTACAGATCCTAAAACAAAAGGATTGTTATTTAACTCATAGTTTACATATTCAAAATTTTTACTTTTACCGTAAATTGTTTCTACCCCCTTTTTAGTTTCATCAAACTTTACGTGTATGCTTTCTATAACTCTCCGTTCTTCCGGAATCCAAATACGATAGCTTTTTCTTTTGCCAGCGTAACCAACCATAATGCCCATTTTGGCCCTAGGTTGAAGTTTGTTACGTTTTGGTTTTGGAATGTGCAAATATGCAAGACATCCAAAAGTTTTAAGATGTCGAACAGAAGGTTTGTAACCTGACCAAATTTCACTAGGAGTTTTACCCTCAGTCAGTTTATGTTCGACTCTGTTTTTGACATACACATAAGTATGCAGAGCTTCTGCCCAAAAACTAGGTTTTAACCCGCTATCATAAAGCATAGCACGAACCGCATTCATGGCTGATTCGTTTAACCTTTCGGCTACGGCGTTAAGTTCTGGGGTATAAGTAGAAGTACGTTCAATTTTAATACCTTTATCATTTAGAAAAGTTTCAAACTCTTTGTTACAGAACTCGAGACCGTTGTCGGTTCGAACCCGCTTAACTTTTCTGTCTAATTCCCTTTCCGAACGAGTTAAAAACTGTTGAAAACAGTCAAATACCTCTTTTTTATTCTTAATAACGAATACAGAAATTTTTCGGGAAAAATCGTCCGTTATGGAAAGAATGTACCTACTTCCCCCTATAGACCTTACAGGACTAGACCCCCATAAATCAGTAAAAACTCTTTCCAATGGTTCAGTCGTACTTCTCTCATATACATAATTAGTTTTAAAAGAAGTTCTTTTTGACTTACTAATATTACATGTTATACAATTTTTACAAGATTCAATATTTCCTTTAAGACATTCTATACCTTTTACACTATTATTTACACTCATGCTCTTGATTAGGGAAGCATTAATATGACAGAACCTTCTGTGGGCTAGTTCAATATCAATTGCATTAGAATGCATTGCTAAGTTAACTTTAAGGTGACCTTTAACAACATATAAATTACCTATTCTATGTGCAGTATAAAAGTACTCACCATCTGAATGATATATCTCCATTTTATTATTTCCCCATATTACCTTTTTACCAGCTGTATCCAATCTTGCACCTGAAATTAGATTTCTCCTTATATTAGGGGCATATTGACAATTTAACAATGTCGTTTCCACATCTCCACTTGTATCTTTAACCACAAAATCTATATCACTTATTCCTACAACTTCTGATGTAGAGTTTTTATCTCCGACTAAGGCTTTTGACGGTGTCAGTTCTTGAAAAGTCTTGAACCAAGTACGTTCACTACAAAAATGTGAAGTCGCCGCACTGTCAAGTAGAAATTCATCAGTACAGTTATTTGAAGGATGAGAAGTGGCTAACGCAGAGTCAGATTTTTCTTCTTCTGTAACACTGCTAGATAGTTCACAGAGGTATCCGCCCTTTCTTTCATTTCTTTTCTTGAAACAATTATTTTCTTGGTGTCCTGGCCTTCTGCAGTACGTACAAAACGGCCCCATTTGAATAGGTTTATCCGTGATTCTGTTGTATCTTTTAACATCACTGGATTTCGTGGTACCCATCACGCGTCCACTGTTAACTGGTCCGCTTTGGCTTATCTTGCAAATAGGTTTCTTCTTTTCTGTTTTTTCATTCATTTTTGAAGAATAAGCATCTCCGACAATATTCGAGTCTTGGTCCTTCTGCTTCTGAAGAATTCTTCCAGATTCGCTCAAAAGATAACTTTCGATATTTTGAATCGTAAATTCGTCATCTTTATGTCGGTATAACATCTGCACAACTCCTTCGTAGTCTTCAGGTAATCTTCGAATCAACTGGAAACATACTAAAAGTTCAGGGATCTTGAAACTTGCATCCACTATTTGACTTCGACACTGCTCAACTCTTTTACAAAATACGCCGACTGTCTCTTCATCGACACTAAATCTCAGGTCGAAAAATTCGTCAAATAGTCCAGCTAGTCTTGCCCTCGATGTTGGTTCGAAATTCTCCTTTAAAATCTTCCAGGCTATTTCTCCATCAACTGTATCGGATATCAAGGGATAGTATTTCTTCTCTATGGCTTGGTATATCGTTGTATACGCACGTTGCTTCCTAAATTCAAAGTCTCTTTTATCCCGTTCTGGAGCACTTTCTGGGTAGGGTTCGGCTGTACTGTTTACAAAATTCCAGGATCCACGGTCCATGAGCAACACTTTAATATCCGTCTTCCACGTTGAGTAATTGGAGCCATTCAGCTTCGGAAACACAAAAGGTGAATCCGTAGTCATTTTCTTTTCATTAACGTGAATGTCCAAAAAACAATTAACTTATGTCCGAAATTCTTTTTTTTCTTTTAAAGAGTCCTGACTAACAAATTTATTAGGGCACGGACGGCCCATAACCTCTTAGACATCGCAGGCCGTGCATAAATTAATGCTATCAGGCTATATCAAAGAAAACACGGACAGTCAATTTTTACAGAAACAGAAAAAACAACCACTCGACTCGAAGTGAAGCACACAAGAAACAAAAACGTCAGAAAGAAAGAAAAAAAAATTACATAAATCACGCTGCTACGCAGCACTTTTTCTTTTCAACTCATCCGGTAGCCCAATATGTGTCTAGTAATTACGATCTTAAACTAAGAATCGAATCCTGATCATCGAACCCACTTCAGGATCAAACCTATAACCTCACATTGGGTTAAGGAAATGTGACCGAAACCTGACACAATATGAAAGTCTAACACATATTTCTTACTATAAGAATTACATGCTTTACTTCAGCTTCGATTGAATTTTTTAAGCATTTGATTATCCGCCCAAAACATTTTTAGAAAAGTAAAAAACGCTAAGTCCCCCCCACCCCTTAAAAAAAATCTTCGAAACTGTGGCTAAAAAAGTTGTGATATAAAAAACAAACAAGCCAATTGCACCAGAGGCTCAACCCTTGCACACCCACTCACTAGCCTTCTCCCACAAAAAAAAAAGCTGCGCTTTTTTTTCTTAGCTCAATTAAAAATGCATGTGTATATAAAATTTTAATTGAACTAAGAAAAGAAATCGCAGCTTTTTTCCGGGAGAAGGCTAGTGCGTGTTTGTGCAAGGGTTGAGCACTTAGTGCAATTGGCTTGTTTTCTTTTTATATCACAACTTTTTTAGCAACAGTTTCGAAGATTTGTTTAAGGGGGAGGGGGTAGAGGCTTAGGGGCGGGCTATATTAAAAATTAGGATTAAATTAACACGTTCGCTACCAACTACGAGATATCTCGTGTGGACTTAAAACAGTTACCCCCCCCCCCCCCCACCTTATTCGTGTACTTGTGATGTCACTCACTTTATCTAACTAAGCAATGTGGAAACAATGGTTGCTAGTTACAGTTTTATTATCTTTCTCCTGTGAAAAGCGAAGATACAGGAGATAAAATATTCAATAATGTTAATTATTTGAAATGCTTCTATCTTCATTAATAATTGTCCAAGTTAAATGAAAATTTATGCATCGAATAAAAGGATTTTTCATCTATCATATGGTATACTTTTTATTTTATAGAGCGTATTATTTAACGAAAATTTTAACTTTTATTAAGCCGCTCTAAAACATAATTTTCTTTGACGACCGGAAAGTGGAAGGACTTCATATTTGGGTATTAATTGCCTGATGGCGAGAATTTTGGTTTATATTATTTAATTAATTTTTTAGCTAATTAAACATATAAATAAATTATATTATAAACTAAAAGTAACAAAAGGGCCTAGTAATTGCATAAAGCTATCATATAAGCTATTAATCAAAAGAAACAGTGGAATATGTAGTGTCTGGCTTGTTTAATAAATGCGGACTTCATAATTTGAAAAAATGACAAATCGACTATCTTTACGAAAATTAAAAAACTCCGCATCTCCCTTAATTTTCAATTAAAAAAATAGTCATGTATTAAATTAAAGGTTGCAGTGATACAGTTCTTCCAATAATGGGTTTACTTTTTTACGAAATGTATTTCGGGTTCTGGAATATGTTTTACGTACGCGGCTTAACATTAAGAGTTGTGCAATAAGCTTAGTCTCGTCGGGCGTTCGTTTCTTGTTGGCTGCTTTGGCGAGATGATGTTATTTATTCCTTTTTGGCTTAGCGTTGAGAACCCGACCGGGTCGCTGGATTATCAATTAACAACTTTGGCCGATTTTATCAGGAATCGGCCCGAAGGCTTTTCTCATTTTAAAGACAAAAAAGTTGTTTTACAACATATTTAAAGTCAGTTTTCCCGTTTTGAAAGGCATTTCTTTAGTTTTAATTATAATTTTTTATTATTAAGAACCAATTGGTTTTGCCAAGTTTGTTAAAAACTGGGACCATTTCTTCATCTTTTTAAATTGGAATATTTTAATATTCCTGAAGATATTGTGTGAATTATTGGTGAATTAACGTTGCACTACTGCTGAAAAATGCGCTATTGGCAACGGTTCGTGGTCTATCTCGAAGGAAAGATACAGGAATACTGCCTCATATTTTTGAACCATGGTCAGATGAAGAGAACAACAGCAGAGCTGGCACCCGATGCCACCTCAATAGGCGTCAGGACAGTGGACCCCGATCAGATTTATCGTGCACCAGTCCCGTATACATGTCAGTATAATTTGTTAGATGTTCTGGACGACTTTCTAGTAGTCTTATAGCCAAGGTGGCAACCCTCCGATCGCAAGATCACTACTTTTTTACTTTTTGTTGTCAAGTCCACCGCACAGGCTCGAACTAGCAATCCTCTGATTTGCAGCTGAACGCCTTTATCCACTGGGCAACTGAAGGCCGTTCGGGAAGTTTAAATAACGTCGTTATAGAGCTACAGAATGGGCTGTTGGTGACAATTTGGGATATGTATGGCTTGGGAACAATGCTTCGTAATTCTGTTAGACGAAAGGGTTAACACGTGGGTCTGCACACCACTTTCTAAACTACCAAGCATAGATTAAAGTGGGGTTATTTTATTCTCTTCAAGTTTAACACCTGTGATAAACTACTGAAAGGTACTGAAATGCTATAAACGAATTATAATGCCTTTCCGTTGCTCATTTGGAGAAATGTGATATTTCTTCGGTTTACTTAACTATTTAATTAAAAATGTAATTAAATAACAGAAATATTACATTTTAAATACAAAAAAAATTAATGCAACGTAATTTCAATACAAAGAAAAAATTTAATGCAAGGTAATTTCGACACTAATTAAGAATTCAAAACAACATAATTTCAAGTAATGTGCCATTAAATATAAGAATTAAATTTAATACATAATTTCAAATACAAATTTAGAATTAAATACAAATAAAAAATTTTAATTAAAAGTAATTTCAAAAATATTAAGAATTTATTGCTTTGTAATTTAAAAAACAATTAAGAATTAAATGCAACAATAATTTGTATTACTACACTCAAATATTATTTGCTCTACATTTACTGTGGGGGCATGAATTTACTGATGCATTCAAAATGGTCGTAAAGATTTCGGTTTTGGCATGTAACCCTCTCCACATAAATTCAATTAAATACGAGTCGAAATGGTAACGAACAATACCGGGCTGGCGTGCTATTTTGCACTACATTTGTTCAACTGTTTGAGTGTGGCATCCAGTATCAGGATCTACAAAATTGTACTTGACAGTAAAATGTTCATAGCCGGCAGCTGTCAATTCGTCTGTTTTATATCCTGTCCAGCAATCTGTGAAAATGGTTGTATGATCTGCAACATTTCCTTGAATTGCAGCTATTAAATGTTGTAGCTGAACGATTGGGGACTGTGACGAGAAAGTATTCTTTAGTTTCTTGACACAGTCCACCGAAAACCCATTGTGGCGGTAGCACTCGTCCGAAAGCATGCTCTCGTCTATTTCTACAATTCTGTTGAGTCTTCCGATTTTTGCACATGGCCGGGAAAGTAATGAATCTGCACATACCTCTCGCATGTAACTATTCCAGTCCACAGTGGTGCTGTGACTCATTTCAAGCTTTTAGCTATGTCCACACTTGTGCTTTTTACCGTGATTTAAAGCATAGACATTAAGAACGAACTAGACTGCGCATTTCCGAGAACTTTCGTGTACGCAAATTGAAAAGAGCAAAATCCACCAATACACCCTACCTGTTAAGTTTCTTCTTTTGTAATGCACGGGATGGAGCTATTCGCGTACTAATCGAAATCTTTGTCATTATTAATAGATTTTATTTGGCTTTAAAATAATGTTAAGATACTTAAAAGAAGAAAATAAATTACTTTAAATAAAAAAAATATTTTAAAGATCACTACTCTACGGAATTAACATATGCTTAAACATTCCGAAAGTAAATGTTTTTATTTATTTAAATTAGTAAACGTTATTTTATAATTAGCACTGATGAATTAATAAAATACACAAAATAAAATTATATTAATTTTTGACGTGGATACGTTTTTAATGATGGTACGGGGTACATTGTTTCACGGAGTCTAGTCACACTGTGAAAAATTACATCTTTTAAAATCCTTATAATTCCACTTGGGAGACCGGATAGCCCAGTGCATAAAGGCGTCAGCTGGTAATCGAAGGGTTCCCGGTTCGATCCTGTGCGACGGACTTGACTAAGAAAAGAAAATAAGCAGTGGTCTTGTGATCGGAGGGTTGCAAGTTTCGCTACTAAATTACATAAGGCGGCTGAAATTACTTCAAATATCACATTCGTGTCGGTAACTAGTGTAAGTTAAATACGGGACTAGCGTCTGACCGGGGTCCAATGTCCTGACGCCTACTGAGGTTGCGTCGGGTGCCACCTCAGGGTTGTCATCGTCATCTGACCATGATTCAAAAATACGAAGCATCGTTCCCGGGCCTTTTCTTCGAGATAGGCCCCGAACCGTCGCCAATAGTCCACTGTGCAGCTCTAGTGCGACGTTAATTAACCAAACCAAACCACTTCATCTGATCATGATTAAAAAATACGAGGCATCTTTGTTTAAAGACGTTGTCGAAGGACATGGCCACGTAGTGGCCTTCGCCTCCAGTATAGCAGATATTTTCGGACATAGCTTTTGCTCACGGCAGCATAGGATGAAATGAAGTGGCACACTCTCAGATTCTGAATCGGATCCGGACTCAGGCAGGTGGGCGGGGCCTAAGCAGAGCAGGCTCCCTATTGGCCGGTGGGCGGGGACTCTTCGCTGGGGACTTTTTCCGCAAAGTAGTCAAAGAAAACTTGAAGCTTTTCAAGCGGTGATTTTTGTTCGCGAAGCCGAAGGATCAGGCCTTTGATTCCTCCGACTCCGGAAAAGATTGGAGCTAATTCCTTTATTAGCTCCAGCATAGGGGCAGCCTCATTGAGGTGCCTTAAAGTGGCAAGGGAATATAACAGGTTTGGGCGAGGAATTAATGAAGTAGAACTTCGCTTAGGAACAGGGGGAGTAGAATGGTTTTGGCATTTCCTAACAGTTTTAACATTAAAGGCCTGACGCTTAGCAGCTCGCTGTTTGGTCGAAGGCAGTTTGGTGGATTTCGGGAACAGGCGGCATCTCCTGCTGCAGGCTACATGGCCTTTCTACAGGCAGTTGATGCAGCTCGGTTCATCGGCTCGGGGTAGAGAGTATTCACGAGAGGGATGTGGGCCCCCGCACTTCAAACACCGGGGTGTAATAAAGCACTGGGCGCTGGAGTGACCAAAGTAGTTACAGTTGTAACATTGTATTACTCCGCGTCTACTTCGGAACGGTTCAACTTTAACATTGAGTTGGAGTAATTTGGTCACGGCCAGCAACTGGTTGTTTCCTTTCTGGCGTGGAAGTTCGACAAAGAACATTCCTAACTTCTCCCAGACAACACACATACGTCTATATGACGTCTAATCAACGTCATCCATGGATAACAGGTTCATCCATAAGCCATTCAAAAACGTACCGATAACGTCTTATGGACGTTTTCTAGAGCCAACATGTGTGCTCTTTTTGAGATCTATAAAACGTCTATGGTCATCCACGATATCCATAATTTGGATAACATGGATATATACTAGACAGCCATAAATATCTCATTCGCATCTATCGCACGTCTATAACACCTCTAAATTATAATCAATTTTATCTCTAACGGACGTCTATAATATCCACAATATATATTTCTAGCACCTGATAGATGTAAACCAAACGTCTGTGATATATACAATATTTACTTCTAAATATGCAAAATCTAAAACTAAAGAAAATAAGAATCGATTCTGAAGTATACAATTATTTACATTTGGATTTTATTTATTTAGTAGTTAATATTGCACATTCATCTTGTATTTGGTTTTATTTCACAACTTTTATTCTTATATTTATTTTAGCATATCAGTCAGGCTTATTTCTTTTTTAACTAAAATCAAATAAGACATAACTACAAAATTAGTTTTAATATTCTTCTTATTGAGAAACTGCAGACTTGTGCTATAATTTGTAAATAATAAATATTGTAGGCACACTAAGAGAACTTAATTTTTATTTTTAAATATGCATGAATTTGTAATTAAAAATAACTTTTCTAAATGTTTTCGAAAAACTAAAATTAAATATAAAACTGCTTAAATACTAATTTAATAATTGTTAGTGACACTCATACTTGACTATTTACTTTAATCATTTATTTAATTTATTATATAATATGCATTATTAATTTATAAAGCCCTTTAAATTTACTTCAGCTTAGACTATGAAATTTACCAATACATTTAAGCATTAATTGATAAAAACATGTATTTATAAAATATGAAAGTGTTAGTCTTTGCATTGAAAAATCTTAAGTAGGAACACAAGTTTATTGATTGTTTATCAATTTATTATTATTGATTATTTATCACATATTTTACATTGCACATTATTAACATTGTATTAATTCTTGTTCATGGCCTGTCATATCCAGTCCTTCACAACATTCTCAATATAGCTATCCAGCTCATCCCCCGAAGCAATTTCTTCTCACAGCAACCTACAAAAAGGGAATAAAGTATTTAAAATTGCATTGATTTAGAAAAAGAATTATTTTGAATTCAAATTATCTAACATTTCTTGAAAGCATATTTTCTATATCTGTAAAACTTAATTATAAAAGTTGGTGATTACTAAAAATTACACGAAATCAAAATAACAAGTATGATTTCTGACAAAAGCTGTATTCCTGAGATTTTCAGTACTTAGAAAATAAGAAATGTCCTTTTTAAGAAAAAAATTATTACTGTTTTCAATACAAATACTGAACCTCTGCACTCTGGAATGATTCTTTAATATATATATATATATATTTTATGGAAGATATTTCTTATTCCGAACCTCAAATTAAATTGTCCAATAGAATGCAGCAAAGCTAATAAGATTTTGAAGCTGGCAGCAAATACTCCTGTGAGCTTTTATAAGCTCTCAGAAAAAAGCCATAGAACTCAAGGCAAAACTTGAAATAAAACCGATTCTGCGATCAGTAATTTTCAGTTTTTTTAAAAAAATGAATTTTAGGTAAAGAGTTGCGTCCAGCGGGTAGGCAGTGTTCTCAAGCAGTTGCGAAATGACCCAATACGTTGTGCCCATGCGTTGTTTTTCTCTATGAACTTTATGGTTATTTCCGGTTAAACACACAATTACAAGTAACAGCTCAAGCATTGCGTCGTATTTTCTAACTATGGTCAGATGACAAGATTGATTTACGATCGGATGACGTTTATTGCATAACAGGCTATCAGTGACAGTTGCAAATTAATTTCGAAGCATTTCTATTTGGTTTGCACGATGGATGGTAACATCGCACTAGAGCTGCACATTCGACTACTTGCAACAGTTTAACACTTATCCCAAAGGAAAGAACAGGGAGCAATGCTTCGTATTTTTAAACCATGGTCAGATGACGAGGACATCATCTGAATTGGCACCTGACACAACTTTAATAGGCGTCAGTACATTGGATCCCGATTACATTACTAGGCACATTGCTTTAAAAAAAACGAGCATTCGTTTGAGGCACCGGCACATTACTTTTGGCACTGGGCAATGTCAAACACAGTTCTAGAAATGCAATCAATATCCTCTATCACACCCTTTTGGTTGCATTAATTTACCCAAAAACTAGTATACAAAAGAATTTCAGACAAGCTCAACCTACTGTTTTCAGACCATATACCCTTCCTCATACTTGCATTCATATTACTAACATCTTTCAAACTATCAACATACATCTCATAAAAAAAATAAAAAAATCTTTCAACCAAACCACATTTGCTAGCAGCCTACCAACAGCAATAAAGGGTACTTACATATAACAACATTTATATGTTGCTGTGTACTAGAAAAATGCGAGTGTGTACTTTAAAGCAATTCTATTCGAAAAGAATAACTCTGAATGTCAATTTATTATATAACTATATATTCTGTTATACCCTTTAAAAAAGAATAAAAATCTTACGAAAAATACAAGTGCATACTTTAAAAAAACTATTTGAAAAAGAATAATTCTTATTTTCAATTTACGATGTATGTGTAATATTATGCAACTCTTTAAACCAATCATGGAAATTCCTATCATTTCATATTTGTTATCAATTGTCCCAGTCTCGCATTGAGAAGTGAATCGCCCAAAAAAGTCGTCAAGAAGTACCCGCTATCAATTAGAAATCCCAACCTAATTTTAAAGCAATTGCACAACTATAAATAAAGAAAAAAAAATTGACTAACTTAGTTTGTGAAATATATAATTTGAAGGAAACAAACTGCGCTACTGCATTTTGAAAATTACGGCTTTTGGATTAGAAAAAAAAATCAGGTTAAATATTTACAGCAATGTTTGCTGTGAGAAGCAATAATCTTTGCGTCAATTTTACAGTAACTTGCGGCATTGCTGGAGCTTATTTCAAGTCTTGAAATGTAGTATACAATAGATGACACGCGATTGACTTAATCTACAGAAAAATAATCCCTGAATCTTACTTATAAATCTCAAACACACAAAACACATCTCATCATGCATATATTATTTTGTATAACTCATTTAATGAATTAACAAAAAGAAAGAATGGCTTAAAATTATATACGAATATGTGATATATATTTTCATATTAATACAAAAAAAGTTAAAAATTATTCATTTCACAACTCATGTATGTTGTATCACAGTCTAGGATCTTCAGATATTCCTGCTTATCACCCAATATTGAGAGATACTTAATTTTACAAGAATTTAAAAACCTAATAGTTTGAGGAAAATTTTTAAAATAATATTTGCGACAAAAGAATTATTAAGATTTTTTTACTAAATAATTAATTAATCTGTCATTAAGTGAAAAATTCTTTATAATTTTAAAACTCACTGGAACATTAGAAGTACAGGGATTAAGTAATTTATTTAACGATATTTTGTTGCCGATAAATTCAAGAACCAGAAAAATCAATTACCCATCGGACACTCAAAATATTCAATTGAGCGTGCAAAAATGAATTTTTCTAAAAATAGTAATAAAATGTCCCAAAAACGTAAGGAAATATTTATTTTTTATTTAAAAAACCTTCATTCTTAGTTCAAGATCGTAAATCTTGTGATATGCATACTTAAAAGTTCAACATTTACCCCTTTCCATATTTAAGTGTTTCCCCATTTGTAAAAGACATAGGCTCTCAATAAATACATCAGGAAACATTATAATTAAACATTTCTACTACTAATAATAATAATAAACATAAATATAGTTGTTATGTGCTACCGGTTTCTTTAGTATTGTGTCAAAAGGAAAACTGACATTTTAAATTATGTGAGGTACTAAAATCCATTATATAAAAAAATCTTACTGTATAGCAACTTATTATCCTTTTACTTCTGCTCGCATCAGCTCATGTGTCATTTTCAGGCGTATCAATCAACAGCTGCAACATCTGGGGTGCAAATTCAAACTCTGGTAACAAGATTTGTAGGATTTCACTCTGGTTCCATCGTCGTTGAGGATCTAAAACATTAAAAGGGCATTAAGAATAAAACAAAAAATACCTTTTAACTGAATATCATTCTACCTAAAAATAATCTACTGTTATTTTCTATCACGAAAAGTAGTGCTTACTATTTACATAAAAATTTAGTGTATTGTGTCAATAGTCTTATTTATCCACTTATACTGGCAAAAGAAAGCTAGCTTATATTTCTTTTTGATTAGTAGTAAAAATCAATATTAATATATATGCTTCAAAATATTTTTAATTTAATATTTTTCATACTAAACTACATAAGCGATTAGTGTCATATCTTATCATAAGATAAATGCATTGTTAACGTGTTTGTTTGTTTACGTATTTCAATATTGCATTGCTATTCAAAATTGTTTATGACAAATCATTTTAAACACTATTTAATTCAACAAATATTTATAAAACTTAATTGAATATCAATGTAGATATTCAATTAAGGTATATGTAGATTAGAATTTGTGTAACTAGTTCCATTCCCAAGATATTCCCCAGATATTTCTATTTTGTTTTAAGTAACATACGCTAATATGACAATAATTAGCAATTAGTTATTAATTTTACAATACTAACCATACGTCTATTATAAGTATCCATTGGCAAGGTAAACACATTGTTAGTATTCTAGGGTTAATTATTTATCAATAAATTAGTAATTACCTAGTTAATTGCATACATTTCTGAAGAAATTAACAATTTTATTATTTTAAATGAGAATTTATATTCATCTATAAATATCATAAAGTTGGGAATTAATCGGAAAAACATTATTGTAATAATCTGATATTCAACAAAACAATTTAGTGTATTACTATTATTTCAACGCAAAATACGGCTAGCAAGTTATTTTTTTTTTATTTTCAATTAGTAATAAAAAGTCAATATTTACAAATATGTTTCAGAGTATTTATAATGGAATATTTCCCAAATAAAATTACATAGCTACACATAGTCCAGTTCGGCCGTGTTTCAACACAAACATTTAACGGAAGTTCATCAACAAGCTTTGAGTTTGTAAATCTTAAAACATATTAATAAACTCTACATGAAAAATACGCCGAAGTACGTATCAAGACATCATAATTATATATCTTACCTTTATTTAATAGAAATGAAAGCTTTGAAAGCATTCTTCATCCCGCTACAGACGCCTATTTACGAATTTTCCGCCATGACGCTTCTCAACGAATTTCTCGCGGCATCCCGCCAAAGATCACGCGGTCGCCGAGACTATTCAGCCAATCAGGCTTGCTTATTCCGTGGACGTCTGTAAGCGCTACTTTAGATATCGTTTAGATGAATATACCAGAAAACATCCATGAATAGATATCTATAAGACGTAAAAAAAGCACCTCCATCAGAGGTACTTTCATAGATATCTATAAAACATCTATAGTGCATATTAGACATCTTATAGAAGTACAACAAAAGTATGTACATAAGACGTGTTTTTTTGTGGGCTTATGGCTAACTTATGAACGTCGAGGATGTCATGGAGCTGTTTCGACGTATTATATACGTAAAATAGAGCAGTTGTGTTGTGTGGGCTTGGTGCCACGCTTGGTAAGCTGAACAACTCTCGCGGAGGGATACCCACGAGAGCCGAGTTCAGCCTGCAGCCTGCTGCACTCCGTTTCCGATGGTAGCCCCTTAACTACCACCTTGAAAGGAGCGCAGCTCCCCAAGCAGAACCCCTGGTTCTTTTCTCGGAGGGCGGTCATCAGAGAGAGTTTAGCGTCCTCGCTACACGGGGTCATCCGTATGTAGTCACCGCTACGTTGGCTGGTGAAAACGTCGGGGAACTTGACATTCAGGGCATCCAGAATTTTGTCGAATTCGTCCGTGATGCGGAGGAAAATGGGAAGGGCGGCAGTGTGATCAGGGACAGCTGCCATTGGAAACATGACTTCCGAGGCTGGCGTAGGGCTTCCTGACACCCCAGTATAGCCAGCCTCAGCGACAATCATTCCATCGGCATCTGGTTTCATCATATCAAGACCCAAAACATCAGTAGTGACGTCAATCATCGTCTGCTCGATATCCATTCGATTATTCGAGACAGCGGGGATCGCCGTCAGAGGTGGACGCTCTTCGGTCAGGTTGACTTTAGCATTGACCAGTCGCGCCCCAATATCCTCAAGCACCCACTGCTTCCATAAAGCAACTTGCTTTTCATAGGGGTATCGGTTGAATTCATGCCGGATATTCCTATCATCGGCATACTCAGAGGCATGAAGACTGTTAAACCAGCGTTTCTTGCCGTCAGGTTGAATAACAAAAGACTCCATAATCAGTTTAGGTCCCATTTTTGTTCATTGCAAACTTCACGGTCCCCCTACCGCAATGGAGTGAATTGTAATATCCAAGTATACCAAGCCTTTTGCAATAAAAAAACCAGATAAATATTGCACATCATTTTTCAAATAAAACTTTTTCGTGTTTTGCAATACGAGGCATCGTTCCCAGGTCTTTCCTTCGAGATAGGCCCAGGCCTCCATGGCCGAGCGGTTAAGGCGTTCAGCTACTGATCCGAGGATTGGTGGTTCGAACCCGTGCGATGGACTTTGCAAAGAAAAGTAAAAAGTAGTGATCTTGTGATCGGAGGGTTGCCAGCTTCGCTACAAAATACTAGAAAAGTCGTCCAGAACATCCGCAAAAATTAACGGCGTGTATACGGGACTTGTGCACGATAAATCTGATCGGGGTCCAAAGTCCCGACGTCTATTGAAGGCGTTGGGTGCCAGTTCAGGTGTTTCCTCGTCATCTGACCATGGTTCTAAAATACGAGGCATCGTTCCCGGGTCTTTCCTTCGAGATAGGCCCCGAACCGTCGCCAATGGCCCACTGTGCAGCTCTAGTGCGACGTTAATTAACCAAACCAAACCTAACCGAGTTCAAAGAACTTGCGCTGTCGGTTTTCGTATTCATGGTTAAGTGTTTTTCCGGCGTTTAATACGTCGACCTGGGTCGGAGGTTCGGTTTGTTTTAATTAACGTCACACTAGAGCTGCACAGTGAGCTATTGGCGACGGTTCGGGGTCTATCTCGAAGGAAAGACCCGGGAACGATGCCTCGTATTTTTGAACCATGGTCAGATGACGAGGACAACACCTGAGCTGGCACCCGACGCAACCTCAATAGGCGTCAGGACATTGGACCCCGATCAGATTTGTCGTGCACCAGTCCCGTATACACGCCAGTATAATTTGTTGGATGTTCTGGACGACTTCTGGGCCGGAGGTGGCTGACCTTTTAATTCTATTTTCATTGTCTACAATTACTTCGTCAATATTGCCAACCCATGCTGTGAGATTCTCTATTTTGTTAATCACTCTATTTACGGATCCCTAATACGAAATCCAGTGGCAAAACTTATCACAAACTGATATGGCAGGGGGAAAATTTACGTTTTTACTATTTGACAATTGAAAGCATTTTTTGTAGAATATTTTTACAACACAATTTTTTGATGAAATTAGGTATGGCAGCAACCATACCTGCCATACCGGTTCCGGCGAAACTGTATACATCTCCTTCGTAACTATTCGTAAGAATTAACAAAAAAAGTGAAAATTTCCACTTGAAAAGTTAATTAAAAAAACTAATAAAATTAAAGGATTATATTAAGTTATAAAGTTTTGAAACGCGATATATTTATAACTGCATGATTAAGAATCTAGTCTAATAGTTTTTAATATATACGTAATTGTGCTATACATTTTTCAAATCCTTTATTTTTAACTTTTTAATTTTAATGCATGTTAAAAATACAAATTACAACATAAAGGTATAAATTATATAAATAAACATTCCTTCAGGGTAGATGTTTTTTTAAACATATTATACAGAGAAAATATGTATATCTGCCAAAAACAGCTTAAACAATTAAAGAACAACATTATCCCAAAAAAGAACATCCTGTTCATTTAAAGAATAGGGTGGTTCTTTTAGTTGTATTCCAAGAAGAAAGCATATCAGAGTAAAATATTCTTGCAGTACTGTACGAAAGCTGTGGGTACGGCCGCCCCGAGGGGTGTGCGACGTGGGCTACCGCACATGGTGCCACTCTTTAGCTAGGCCTCGCGACTAGAAAAAAAGTTATAAAATTAAATATTATGGAATGAATTGGATTCCTAGTTTTAAAACTGCAATTGCATTGTTTTTATTTATTTAGAGAATATATTCTCTCGCAGATTATAAGTTATCTGGCGTTCAAAGAATTAATGATTTTTTTACCCTAAAAGAAAGGACGTACTAGACAAATTAATTCCTTATGATTTCCTTCTGCAAATTTATAATTCATCAAAATGCAAATTTCTGTTGAAAGTTTGCATTATGTTTATACTTCAAAGGGTCCCTGCGGTTAAGTTCGCATTCGCGCCCGGAAATGCTAAGGGGTGCTCTGGGAATGGAAAATCACAACATATATATTTTTTATAACTTAAACACATTATAATAACGAAAATTGGCTTATATGAATGTTGCTTCTCATTAATTTTGAAGGAGTGAAAAACAGATTCATAAAAAGTAAAATGTTCAAATTTTAATTACATTTTTGATTTGTTTCATTACAAATAATTCAAAGCTATATTTTTTTTTCAAATAATAGTCATTTTATATAATTTAAAATATATTCTAAACGTAATACATATTACGTTATTTTCTGCTAAAAATAAAAAATATATAAATTATAATAGTTTTCATGCTTTTTTTATTTATAATTTTTTTTTTTCATAAAAAATACTAGGATAGTTGAGGAAAATTCTTTGAGCTGTATTGTTCAAAGAATATGTTCTAGAACGTTTTTTAATATAATGAACATTTGTTTTAATAGTTGGTTTTTCATGACATTAATAATCCCTGTAAATAAAAAAATTCCTTTCATAATTCATATATTTGAAACATAAGTTGCACACTGAATTTCCTACCATAATATGTAAATAAAAATTATCTATGCAAATGATATATCCAAAACATAGCAAATCTGGCTTTTCACACCAAAATATTCATATAATAGGAAAACTAACTATTTTTAGCAATCATTTAAGCTTTTTTTAATTTTGATTTTCTTCGGTTGGCGCAATAAAATAGTCTTCGATGCATTTTATACCACTCTTTTATTACATAGATTTCCCAAATACAACTATTAAGCAACCCAATCGTCCCGTATAACTATTAATTAACTAAGTTTTAAATTAATTGCAGATATTGCAATAAAAGTGTTCAATCAATAATAATTATTGAGACCGGGCAATAAACGTGATTTTTATTAAATGTTAAAAGTACATTTTCATTAAAAATTAGTGTGACCTTTTAAAACTAAATTATTGTAAAACACCGAAAGCATTGTCTGTCACTTGAAATGCTTAAAATATATAAAACTTCCCAGTTTAGACAAGAGATATTTAGGATTAGAGATACATCAAGTTAAGAAAGAATATATCCGAAAAGAAATAACAAATAAGAAAAAACAAATTCTTAAAATTTAAGAACAGGCTGTTCATGTTCTTTTTAAAAAAACAGGTGAAAAAGAACAGGGTGTTCTTTTTTTTCACATCCGTAGCTCGTAATTTCGAATTTCGATCAGAAAAGCACTTGACGTCGTCGTTTTCCACCTTGTACATGTGCCATTCTTTTTTATATTGAAATCGGAATTTTTCCCCCGGTATTTCAGTCGTCGAAAGCGGCGTCTGCAGATGAAAAAAATATGTACATGTTCCCAGGGCCTGATTTCCGAATAGGCCTGTGAAGCCCAGGCTTACACTTTATATTTTTAAGGGGGCCCCAAATAACACATATTAAAAATATTTAACACCCCTAACATAGTTTCTATTAAATTTAACTTAAATAAAATGCATTACATACATTAGTAAAAATTGCTACTTGTTTTGCATTTGTTTGAATAGTTTGAAAGAGAATAAAAACATACGGTATATTAGGAATACTCATTAGTTATTAATATGTTTTAATGTGTTTCATTTTAATGTCAATAAAAGGAAAATATATTAGTGCATGTAAAAGTTGTGTTCCAAATGACTATTTAAGAACAAAGGGGTCCCACTTAAAGGTGGGCTTCCCTTCCCTCGATGTTTTAATCGGTCCCTGCATGTTCCCCACCTTTAACACCGGACGCCTTTACTGCAGCGTTGGAATGTTTCGTTTTGCGTGGAGGCAAGTGTTCTTATATGTAGTAACTGCGCAACTACCTTTGTTGGAGCAGTTAGAATATTAGCAAACATTGCTCGCCAGGATGAAGTTAGTAATTACCTATGTAGTCAGGAGATTAAGTGGCATTTTAACCCATCAAACGCGCCACATAGGGGTGGTTTGTGGGAAATTAATATCAAGGCAATTAACTTCTAGTTGAAAAGAATTTTGGTGAGCGTAACGTTAACTTTTGAGGAAATCGACTCTATTGGCTCAAATCGAAACCATTTTAAATTCGCAACCGTTAATCCCACTATCTTCGGAATCAAATGATCTTCTCCCTTTAACTCCTGGGCATTTCTTGATTGGAGATGCATTATGTTCTGTACCCAAACAAGACTTAGCTAATAAGCTTACATATTCACCCGTTGCAATTACTTCAAAAATTACATCAGCAAATTTGGAAACGTCGACGTACAAAATATTTATCAAAACTTTAAACGCGACCAAAGCGGTTGTTTAAGGAAATATACTTTCAATTTGGGGACATGGTGATTGCCAACGATGATAATCTATCACCTTCCAAGTGGAGGTTGGCTAGAGTACTTGAAGTTTTCCCTGGTCCTGACAATTCCATGAGAGTTGTTAACATCAAAATTGCAGACGGAACATTGAAACGTCCAATTTCCAAATTGTGTTTATTGCCCATGAAACATTAACCCTCTAGTGCATGATTTTTTCTTTTTTAATAACATAAAATTTTTCGGTTTACTTTTTGCCACTGGACCACTGGAAAAATATACAAAAAAATCCTAAGTGCTTATTTCATTAAATAATCAATTAAAACCGTTGTGTAGCATATATGCAACATCATGCGCTAACGAAGCTTTTTTTGTTCGAAGACTTCTCTCTGAAAATTTTAACTTTTTGCAAGGAAAATACTTTTGGAACATGCAGGAAAACATGCAAACTTAAACAAAATCTATAATAAAAAAATATCTAAGGTAAATAAAAATAACTATTAGTAATTTAAAAAAATAATTAAAAAAAAGTTTATTTGTGATAAGATTTGAAACAGTTTTTGTGTTTGTTGAGGCAAAGTTTCATTTTTTTTTACATTTTGAATATTTTATAAAGGTAAAACCATTGCGGCCTGGGTTTTTACACCGGTTTCTCTTGTCTTCCCATTCGGGCCAGTGGTCAAACGCATCTCTTCTGACGTCAGTCAGAGGCCTAAAAACAGCAGGCCTTTTTTTGTCTTGTTGGTCAGAGTGTGTTGGACGTCTCCTTTTCGGTGTTTCCTCTTTACAAATTTGACACAGGGTGGTTGCAATTTCTTTTCTGAATTTTTTTTGGCTCATTCCCTTTTGTTTTTTGTTCTGGGCGTCTCTGTTGTATATAATCTAACTATTTATTACTGCGAGATACACCAAATGAGAGAACAGCCTTAGATACCAATGTCTCCTTACATTCATAGTATTTCAAATCTTCCAATGTGACTATCTAGTAAATTTACCTCACCCATGTGTTTGTTATAGGCTCTAATTATTTTAGGGCATTCAACTTCGTCACGTTTTTTAGTTTTCTGGTTGTATCGCTTTATTGTAGTAGTTGGCTCAACTCCATATAATGTAGAGATCAAATGAACCAGCTTGTTGTCTTTCCACATTATGGAGGATACTGGTCAGTTACCAGTCAGTACAGCCAGTTACGGGAAGCACATCTGCTCATCAACACTTAGAAATTCCTCCATTGAGATAGTCAGAAATATTTTATTCATGTACTTTGTAATAGGTATAAGTTTGAAAAGGTGATTGTAATCAGTATGATCATGAGGTAAATTATTTACGTTATTGTTGAAATGCAAAAGGCCACGGATTTTCTCATAGGTTTTTACTACCATTGTACTTTTTACAAGTTCATTTCCCAGCATTGGTTCCATAAATCCCTTAGCAGGCCGTTCATAAGTGAAGAAAAATACAAATTTCAAGATATTTTTGCAGCATACCATTTGAAAATTTTAAATATCTTGTTATGATCTTTTTTGGTGCTGTAAATGACAGTCTAGTGAACCACAGTCATAAAAGGTATCATCTAAAAAGTAAAAGAACTGAAATGGAGTCTCCAAACTGAGTACTTCATTAGGAATGTCAAAATGTCCTAAGAATTTTGTTTCATTGTCCTCTAGGTGCAATTTGTTTGTTTTTTCCACAAATAATGATGTTGTTTTTTCTTCCTACCTTTTATTTTCTCTCTCCTCTTACCATAGAAGAACCCCCAGTACTTGGAGATTGAGATGTAGAGGGCTGCTCGTCAAACCAATCTACTTCTGCTTGTACATACTCTTCCACAATCTCTTCTTTCGAGACCAAAGCTGGTCATCATTTAGAACAGTTTCTAATCGCTACAGGAGAACATCGTCCGGCAAAGGAAACAAACTTTCAAACTCATCATTGGAAGAGGAACAGTCTTCTTCACTTCCAAGGGGCATACAAAGAAGTTCTGAGATTTCTTATGAAATTTTTATACTCCTTTTTCCCATCTTTATCTACAAATGTAAATGTTTTGGACATCTAAAACAACCAAAAAAATATCCCCAAAAATAAATAAATAACGAAACAATCACTAAAAACTCACAGAACTAAAAAATAGCACTCCTGAAAATGTTCGGCTAAAAAGTTCATTTAGCCCATGATGTAACAGAAATGCAACACATGTAAATGTTGACGTAATTACTAAAATAATTTTCAAAAAGTATGAAAATGTAGTTAAATACAATCTACATACCTTTGGTATTAGCTAGATTTTTTGTAATGCCAAATTATACTTATAAGTAATAAAACTATCTTTGAAAACTTAACCTTCATGAGCTAGTTTTAGAACTACAGACTTCGAAGTAATTGATTGCATTTATCACAATAATTTTATAAAGATAAGGACCCATCGGTGGTTATATGAACTAGGTACAGCCGCGGAAAAAAAAAACGAACCGCCGATGATTATTTCGTTAATTTTTATAGTAGAGCCAAACTTAATATACCATTTTGTAGGGAATAAAGTCTACTACACATTGATATACAAAAAATTTGCATAGGGGACTATCTTCATATTAAAATCAGCACCAACTTTAAAATTTCCAATAGCAACACCCAATTTTGATTCAATATTTAGAATCTACGACAAAATTTATCGTTGAATACCAATTTGCAAGTCATTTGGTTAAGTAGTTTTTTAATTATGAATATCGAAAGTTTAGAACTCGTAATGTTAAATGAATTTCTTAAACTTTTAATCATATCTTTCGAAATAATATTTTTAGTAAGCTGATATTTTTATATGTGTTACTTCTAAACAACCCAAATAAAATACACTAACTTTCATTACTTATATGTATATTTTTTAATTTTATTTAAATTAGGATATTAATATTCATAAAATTTATGAATAGCAACCATGCTATATTTTCATAGTGATGAATTCAGAAAAACGTTTTATATGCATATCTAAAATTTCATGATTTTCCTCTTTGTAGTTTTTCGGCTATATTAAAATGTGCCTCAAATGATCATTTAAGGGGTCATACACAATTTTAAAATCTGCAGAACTTAACAGAAATCTACTAATTTTGAGAATTAAAAGTGCTGTGATCGCGTTATAACAAAATTCTAAATTCTTATATAAAGGCGAGGGGTATACGGGAGTGGGGGAATGAATGACCAAGTGAAAATAAGAACCACGGCTAACGCCAAAACATTTTCTACCAGCGTACTTCATTTCGAAGTCTCACTAATACTTTGTCCAATGTGGAAGTAGCCCCTCAAATAAGATAGATACATATCGTCTAATATCTCTGCATATAAATGTAGGAAATTAACGAAAATTTATATTTAGATTATTTTGAGGGAGGGGAACATTTCTGCGCTATCAAAAGTATGTGTTGCTATTGAAGATTTTAAAGTTGGTGCGGATTCGAGTATGAAGATAGTCCCCTATGCAAATTTTTTGTATATCAATGTATAGTAGACTTTATTCCCTACAAAATGGTATATTAAGTTTAGTTCTACTATAAGAACTAACGAAATAATCATCGGTGGTTCTTTTTTTTTTCCGCGGCTGTACATGGTTCCCTACGTGACAATACTACAATAGTTAACATAAAACTCAATAGATGCAATTAGTAGTCATTTTAAAGTTGTGTAGCATATATGCTACACTATGCACTATAGAGTTAAGTGTTACTAAAGTATATTGTAATTTTTTTTAACTTTTCAGATATATGGACTTGTATGCTGATAACTTTTCTATTGCTAACATTAGTTTTAATGTTATTTTTTTATTTGCTTGTATACAAATGTATTGTTTCGAAGCCGATTTCAAGGTGGGCTGTATGTTCGAACAGGCCAGTAATCTGCGCTTATTGTGCATCGTGTTCTTTTCCTCTGAGTAAATTTTAAAGGATTTATTTTCGAGCTCGTACCATTTATATTTTGCAAATTTTTATGGCTGCCGCTCCTGCATATAGCGCGTCTTGAGTCGAAGTTGTGCTGCTGAATAAAGATTAGATTTTAGATAGGGCTCGTTCTCATTTAACTGACGCTGGCTATTCACACACACAATTATCGTCGACTTAGAAAGAAATCCTGGAATCCTCAAACCATAGATTTAGCAGCCGTAGCGAAAGCTGCTTGGCGACTAATCCATGCCCATGTATTACGATCACTTTTTGTTTTAAACCATTCTGCATTAAGGGCACTGTGTAGCCTACGCTAACAAAAAACCATGAAATGTAAGGCGATATAAAAAGGGATGTAAAATACTAAGTATTTGTTTAATTAAAGTAATTTTTACTGTATATCTTGTTCAAATACTTTAGAATTATGTTTTGAAAAAAAAATGTGTTTACATTGCCATATTTTTTTATAAGCAGTTATGTACAAACGTGTAAAAAAAACAGTTTTTGTACAGTGAGTCGGCTTGTGGTACGCTCGTAAAAAAAAACTATTGATTAAATTTATTTTTTCTTTGTTTAAGATTGATTGAAAATGTGTTTTCTATACAGTCAATATACAATGAGGAAAAAATATTTAAATGTTTTTATGCACTAATTAGTTTAACGGATGAAAATTCGTTAATTTTTTAACCCTTAACTGCCAATTCTAAAAAATTCTGAAAATATTTTTAAAATATTTTTTGTTTCACTATGAACTTTACATATTGTTAAATGTGTATGCAAAATTTCAAGTTGTTATCTTTGATAGTTTTTTAATCAAGCGTACCTAAAGTTGAAAATTTGATGTTTTGAGAAAACTCAAAAAACCCGAAAAAGTTAACTTACCTTAGGTACCTAAATTACAATATTAAATTTATCCTGCTCTATAGGGAAGTGTCATTATTTGTATATGCCTCTAATGTATTTTTTTAAAACTTTTTCTCTTTTCTTTCTTTTTTTATGGCACCTTTGAACATTCGTTCTGCTTTAACAACTTGTCGATTCACTCGGCATGTTATATACCCACATTTTTTAAATAATTTTTGTTTCGCTATGAACTTTATGTGTTCTTAAATATAAATGAAAAATTCCAAGCTGTTATCTTGGATAGTTTTTTAATCGAGCTAGCAGCATTTCCACAACATTCGCACTTTACAAGTATGTTTGAAACCAGACCTTTTCTACTGGACATAATTTCTTCCATCACAATTCTATTCACACTATTACAAAATTTTTACTTTACAAATTGTCTCAGTAGTAATATTCAAATTTCAATAACAACACGATTTTTACCAATGTTAGATGAAGAAATCTTGTCACACCACACAATTTGTTTTGGAAGTGCTTCACGGTATTTGAGTCTTTATTGAAAAGTCATTACCAATTACAGAGTTCTTGTGCTTTCTAAACGATTTTACACACCACATTCAGAAAAAATAAAAAATGAATTCGTTCGAATGTACACAAAATGACGACGAAGATAGCAACAAAAAAAAAGTAGCGAAAAATATCGATTCGAAAACGCTCACGTGAAAATAATTGTAAACAAACACATTTCCGTTAACAAACCGTAACCACAGTTGCAGTTAAAACTAATTCCTAACTGAAGTATATAATAGTATTAAAACATAATATTAAATATTGGAATGTATATATAAAGTAGAATCACAACCGGTAGTACGAAAGCGAAAACGAAACTAAAATGGTTAATTTTAAATTAACGATTTTATTATGTTCTTGCCGGATTTTCTTAACACATTTTATATCAATCGATAGCTAACAACGTCCTTTCTGAAATACAATAAAAACTAAAAATTCAATTTTGAATGGATTTTGACTACCCAGTGCACTTAAGAAGGGAATTGCTTGGAATTCGTCGTCAAGCAGCTTTTGCTGCGGTTGCTAAATTTTGTATTTGAAGATACAAGGTTTTCATTCTAAGGCGATATTATGTAACACTGGTGACTGATAGGTCAAGGTGCCGAACCGTCGCCAATAGCACACTATTCAGCTCTAAAACAACGTTTATTCAACCAACCAACCTTGGATCATTAACAAAATTCGTTTTGAATAAAGCTTAGTTAGTTATATAAATTTAAGCAGCATTTACATAAAACAATTATATATTAATGCTTCAACTTGTATAACTAAAAAAGCAGAATATATATATTTAAAAAAAAACTTTTTTTAAAAGACATTCTTTTATTAAATGTACTAAAATGTGAAAAATAATCGAATAGATAAGTGAATACTTGCATTACTAAGTAATAAGAATACTTACTTCAGCGATTCTCAACCTGTGGGGCGCGAGCACATTAGAGGGGAGGCGCGAGAATATCCAAGAGAAAATATTATTTAAAAAAATTGATTAACTGACGGAAAGGAAAGTACACGTACACATAGAAAACAAAATACATTTCGACAGATTTAACAAAAAAAGTAAACTTACTAAATCAAAACTTACTTAATCAAAACATACTAAATTAAAAACAAATTTAATAATTATTAGTGACTTTCTTGGGCCTGTCTTGCAGAGCAAAGTTTTTCGAAGGAAGGCTTAATATTAGAAATAGCCACTCTTAGTTCTGTTTCTATATTTAGCCGAGATCTATATTTTGTCTTCAAAGAAGCCACAGCAGAAAATCCAGTTTCACAAAGGTAGGATGTTGAAAATGGTAATAGAATGCGAAATGACTTTGTTTGTAGGGCAGAAAAATCATCCTCTACTCCTGACAAAATTTAAATAGTGATTTATTACTAAATTGTCTTTTGGTTTCGCCACTTGTCGTGAAGTCTATGATTTTTTTTCCTCATTAATTGAGAGTCCTTCGGGAGTCTTATGAAATGGATCCCTAACCCACTCGTAACTTGCTATTAGTTTGTCGTCAGCAAGAAAATACTTTTTAAAATTCTTTGCCAGCATGGCTAAATGATTTTCAATGGTTACAAAAACAACTTTTACATGTTATTCTTCAGCCTTGTAAGTTTTAGTACAATCATCCACATTTGTAAACATTGTTAGGTTTTTTTGCTTTAAATTTCTGCTCCATAATTCAAATGTTCTACAGATTCAAGTTATTTAATTTCTCGAATATGTCGACCAAGTAGCTTAATTTCATCATAAATAAACCATCGCGAAAATTCTCGGCTTCCGGTCTGTTTTCTTCTTCTAGGAAAATGGCGATTTCTTCTCTTAATTCATACACACGTTGCCAAAATTTCCCACGTGATAACTATCTTGCCTTGCAATAAAATAGTAACGCTGAATGTACTGAACCCATGTCTTTACAAAGTACGGAAAAGATTCTCGATTTCAGGGGTCTCATTTTTATATAATTTACTACGGTTACAACCGTAGTTAACACAATATTCAGACCAGGACTCATTTCTTTCAAAGCCAAAGCTTCTCTGTGGATCAAGAAATATGTCCAGACGCACTGAGGCGATTTTTGTTTTACAAGTGCTTGTATACTTTGGAATCTTCCGGACATTGAACGAGCACTATCAGTGGCGTAGCCAGCATTGGGTTACTTTGGGTCAAACCACCCCCCCATAGCAAGTTTAAAATCAAAATTATTTTTTTAAAAATAAGTGAAAAAAAAAAAAAAAAAAAGATTTTTTTTTTCTTCCGATTTCTATAGAAAAAAAACACACGTCGCATTTCCTGGTCTAACCCACATGTAACTCCTGATCCCTTCCCTTCTGTCCCCTGAAGGGCTAATTTTAAGGAGCGCCTGTGGGGTGGGGGTGGGGGGGTGATGGGGTAGTAGGTTTGTAGGATTGTCTTGGGTGTCTTAATTGTACCTGTGACATTTGCTTAACACGGGAGTAAAGAAGTCTATTGGTATTTCAGTTGGCGACACAAAAGATAATTGTAGGTTGTTTGTACATGATGTAAAGGGTTACTTTTCTTAACACTTGAAATGAGGCGGCAGTTGAGCTGGAATTCACAATACAACAATCCAGAAATTGCTTATTTTTTGGGTATTTTCCCTGAAAAGACCCATTCATCCCCTACGCGCTTTGAGAAAGGATTGTAAATGACTCCTGTCAAAAATATAATGCCCCTAATTGTGATCCTCTTTGCTCCCTCACAATACCGGTGGAATTTTTTCCCCTTCTCAAACTTTAGTTTTCTGAGAGGTTGTATGTCTCTCATTTGCCATTTGAATTTGAAAATCACTCCAGTACTGCACGTGCTTGCTAAGCTTATCTGAATTACCATTTTCGTGGTATGCCGTCAACAAAACATAAACTATTGGAAGATTCAAGATAAAAGAAAGGAGCATCGTGCAAAACATTAACTGATATGTTTAAAGTATGCATTCCTTTTCTTATTCAAATATTTTTTGTTTATTGAGATTAACGTGGAAAATACCCAAAACTAACTAATTTTTTATTCAATTACATTTGCAAATTAGTTTTCTGTCACTCAGACACTAATTTGTAAATGTAACTTTTCACGCGGAAACGCGGTTTTCCGCTTTTTTTTTATTTGGGTTTTGATCATTCCCAAGATTGATGAACATTCGTGTGAAATTTTTTATGGGAGATAATTAAAAAGTTATATTCAATTATTATAAATACGAAGGGAATGAAAAAGTTGGCTCTATTTAAGAAGGGTGGGGTCAACAGATTCTCGTTTACATCTGTGTTCATAACCTTTTTCTCGGTTTTTTTCTGCGGCGCTGCATCTCGTGCTGATGATTAGGCAAGCAATTTTCCATTATCTAGCTTCACAGATTATACAAATCAATGTTTTTTTTAATAAAAATATAATTTTTATTCAGTTATTTGATTTTTTTAAGAGCAACGCCATTTTCAGTTATGATTTTGCCTCAATGCGCCGTTTTGCTGCGTCACGCAACCAATGAAACCTCCTCCCCCATGTCACGCCACAGTCATGCATGATAAAATTAACCGGAAAATAATAATTATTATTCTGTTATTTTTAATTATATAATAAAGAGTTATTTACAAATTTAAAATTACAACTTAAAAATTATTATTAATAATTAAAATTACTAATTTAAAATTGCTTCAATCCGGACTCACCATCAATATATAGCTACAGACTTAAATCCCAGTGAAGTGTCAGCCAGGTTTGTTAGTAATTTAAATTAGGAAATGACTTAAGATTAACCTGTGAAAATTAAGCTTTTAATTTACATCTTATTTATAATTTTTATATATATTTTTAATTAATTAAAATTATTAATTAGAATTTTAATTTATAACTACTGCTTAAATTAAAAAAAATTCATAAATTAAATTTACTAATTTAAAATGACTACTTAAAAATTATTATGATTAATTAAAATTTAAAACTACTGCTTAAATTAAAAAATATCATAAATTATATTTACTAATTTAAAATTGTTAATTAAAATTGATAATTTAAAATTATTAATTAAAATTGATAATTTAAAATTACTAATTAAAATTGATAATTTAATATTATTAATTAAAATTTATAGTTTAAAATTATTAATTAAAATTGATTATTTAAAATTATAATTAATTTTATATCAAATTATTAATTTATTTTAATTCAAATTATTAATTTATTTTAATTCAAATTATTAATTCAACTTAATTAAAATTATTAGTTAAAAAATGGTTCAAAATAATTATTAATAAAAAAAATTATTTGGTTTTGGTCGGATCAAAAATAATTTATGAACCCCTCCCTTCGGACAATCCTGGCTACGCCAAAGAATATAAATATAATAGAGAGCGCTCTCCATGTCAGGCTCTGGCAAGGCCGCGTTGTCAACATTGATAAGGAATTATGCCCATCACGTGGTTTTAGCGCTGCCACACCCTACATGCAGAAGTTCCGAAATTGGCGCAGTTTCTTCTTTTCGGCGATAGAGGTACTTATTTTCAAACAATGTGCATTAAATATTTTCCTTTCATTAACGAAACGAAAATATCCTTTTGTTTGTGTTCAATGCTCTAAGAAACGAATCTCTTTACATTTCTAAGGTTTTATTGTTAATATTTTCTTATTGAAATATACAAAATAACAATTAAAAGAACTACGCTTATTGTGCATCTACATAAAAACAGACAAATATACAAGTAAAATACAAAAAATAAACTATTGACCTTTAAATATCGTTGTTTTAGTGTTTAAGTTCCTAATTTTATGTTTTTGTAATTCTCTAGTGTATTGTTTTGCTGCATGGCTAAGCCTTATTTTTAAATACTCAAACAATATAGATTTAATAAGTAAACCTTTATGGTTGTCAATAGGGCTATCGTTTAAAATATGCTCGTCTAAGATATGAAAAATATTTCATGGTAATTTTATTCTATTTAATTCTAATTAAAATAAAAACAAAATATAAATGAAAGCTATTACAGAATTTTGTAATACAACTGCTATATGTTATTTTCAGTAAATTCCGAAATGGCCTCTTTAATTTATATGTTAAATTCCTTTAAAGTACCATTCTTCAAGAAACGATATTTAAATAGAAAATTAAACACAAAACCATATTACAATACTTTCGATTTCATTTAGTTTTGAAAGTCGCCAAAGCATGCCAAGACACGCCAAGTAACACCGGCGCTCCATAACGTGTTCAGAAAGTATTAAAATCCTTACAAAAACAAAATTTAATATTTACGAAACATCGAATTTGCTACCTAAGGAAAATACGAGACAGTAGTCTAATTTCCTATAAATATTTACTCAATTGAAACAGATTATATTCATAAAAATTAAGAAAAGAATTCGTAAAACTCATGTTAAACAAAGTAGTTTTGTTTATTTTACATGATTTTAAAATTTGGTTTGAAATAAAATGTTCAGAAAAACTTACCAATGTAAGGTATATGGACCTCCTTTGCAAATTTTTTCATTACATCCATAAGCGGCACATTTATGAACCATTTTCTGTTGTGTTTTGTTTCGGATCGCCGTGAATCGTCGCTGTTCCTATTGGAAATCTATTAGGAGGAAATAACTTTTTCGCGTGGGCGAGGACATCTGTCCTCCGATCACGTGATTCGATGATGCACATGCGTAAATCGGCATTTTTATTCCTCTATTTCTATCATTACTCTATGGGCTACGCTACTGAGCACTATCGGTGCATATTCCGACGCAATTTGTCTATTATATGTTTGCCTCGTTCATAAAATCATTTAAAATAGAAAATAATGCGAGCGCTGTTGTTTTGAGTTCTATTGGTTTGCAGAAAAGTAGTTCTACTACTGACATATTATCACAAAATCGAACATAGGCAATTAAATGAGCATCTTTATTACTATCTGTTGCTTCATAAAGCTGTATTGAAAGCAATTTGTCACGCAACTGTACTTGCTGTATTTAAGCAGTTCATAGCAGTATAAGAGAACTGCTATGTTACACTTATATTCATAGTTATTGTAGATAAAAATTCTATACTTTTGAAAACTGACTTTTGTAACATTACCTTTTCATCCACTTGCCCCTTTAATCAGTGGCGGCTCGTGCACTACAGCAAGTACAGCCGGGCTGTACCTACATTCAGTATTTTAAAACTAAAATCAAATATTTTACTAATTTTCTTAAATGAAGATTAGAATTGAAAATGAAATTTCTACGGTAGTAAACAAAATCTCTGATAAAT